>JAVXUL010000009.1:5310787-5332765 GCA_035590515.1 Trichilia minutiflora | reverse complement strand
GGTTAAAAACGGTCAAATATTTTTACTGTTTTACTGTTTTCGATTTTAACTAAAAGCGAAAACGTTTTCTTGTGAAAAAAGTTAAAAAGGTAGTTTTTACAGTTTAAAAACGCGATTTTGATAACAATGTCTATAACATTTAGCATGCTTTAGAGATAGTATATGAGGGGACGAGTCAAGTTAAAGAATCTAAGATTAGTAAGTTTACTTCGCAATATGATCTATTCAAAATGAAGCCTTAAGAATCCATCCACGCTATGTGTACTAGGTTTACAGACATAATGAACTCTTTAAAGGCTCTTGGAAAGAAATTTATAAATAGTAAATTAGTTAAGAAAATCCTTATATCACTACTTAAAGATTGGAGAGATAAAATTATGGTTATGAAGAGGCAAATTTTTTTAACATATTATCCTTAGATGACATCATTGGATCACTTATAGATTACGAACACAAGATATTTGATGACAAAATAGATGAAGATAAAAAGAAAAGATCATAAGCTTTAAAGCTTCTACATATAAGAGTGATGAGGATAGTAGTGAGGATAATGATGAAGATGTAACACTCATGGCTTAAAAGTTTAAAAAATTCTTGAAGTTCAAAAAGAACTTTAAAAGAAAAGACTATAGGGACTTTCAAAATGAAGGCACAAGAGGAGATAAGACTAAGAAGAATGAAATAACTTGCTTTGAGTGTAAAAAACCCGACCTTATGTAGGTCGATTACCGTCTCATCAATTATAAGAAATACAAAAAAAAAGAAACAAAAGAAAGCAATGATTTTCGCTTAGAGTAATAAAGACGAAAGCTCCTCAAATGAGAAAGTTACAAATGAAGTGGTAAATATGTGCTTTATAACCATTAACAAAACGGATGAGGTAATTAATCTAAACTTAAAACCTGAGTATCAAGAGTTGCTTGATACTTTTGTAGAGTTATATGATAAGTTTAACAAATTACGTTCTAAATACCATTTTTTTCAAGAAACAGGTAAATGCTATATCAAATGAAGTTTCATATTTGAAAGAAATGAAAATACACTTGAAAAAGAAAAATAATTTCATTTGATTAAGATTACTGATCTTAGAAAGAAGTTTAATGAGCTGCATGAAATAGTTTTGAAATTCGCAAAATGGCAAAAGAACTTAGATTTACTTCTAGAATCCTAAAGATGTATCTTTGACAAGTATGGTATTGGTTAACAATCATATACTAAACAAAATTTTTATAAAAACTGCTTTGTCAAATCAATTCCTAGGATGGAAGTTAATTGCATATGTCACTGTTGCAACACATTTAGACACAATAATAATAGATGTCCTATTAAAAAGAATGCTTTTAGTGTAAATATGATATGGGTCTTAAAGGACCCAGAGCTAATACAAAAGAACCTAAAAGTATTTAGATACCTAAAATCAAAACTTGAATATGCTTTTATAAGTGTCAAGGAGTAAGAAGTGGTTCTTTAATAGTGATTTCTCAAGGCATATGACAAGAGACGGGTAAATCCTTTCAAACTTTACAAAGATGAAAAGTGGAGGACATACCACATTTGGAAACAATATTAGAGGAAAGATACTTAACAATGGTATTTTAGTAACAAACATTCAACTCTCATTAAAAATGTTCTTTTAGTGAGTAATTTTAAGCACAATCTTCTTAATATTAGTCAACTTCATAAGAAGGGATATAAAGTTGTGTTTGATAATTTCCATTGTATTATTAAAAATATTGTGAATGTTAAAATTGTTTTTATAGGAGATAGAAATGAAAATGTTTATACTATTAACACTGAATATGTATCACACATTGAAAATTACTTTTTTGCATTGTATGAAAATAATTGATTATGATATAAAAGACTAGATCATATGAATATAGAGTTAATTTCAAATATCTTTAAAAAGGACCTAATAAATGGGCTTTTAAACATTAAATTTGAAAAAGACAAAATATAAGATATTTATCAATTTTAAAAGCAGGTCAAAACCTCATTTAAATCGAAACCCCAAATTTTCACTTCTAAATCCTTAGAACTTTTGCATATGGATTTATTTGTTATTTGAAAACGGTTAGTATAGAAGACAAGCATTATGCATTTATAATTATTGATCATTTTTCTAGATTTACGTGAGTATTATAATAAGGGATATAAAGTTGTATTTGATAATTCTCATTACGTGATTAAAAATATTATAAAAGATGAAATTGTTTTTGTAGAAGATAGAAATCAAATGTTTAAACTATTGACATTGAATATGTGTCACACATTAAAAGTTGTTTTTTCACATTGTATGAAAATAGTTAGTTATGACATAAAAGATTAGGTTATATAAGTATAGATTTAATTTCAAAAATCTTTAAAAAAGATCCAGCAAATAAACTTTCAAATATTAAATTTGAAAAAGACAAAATTTGTAATACTTGTCAATTTAAAATGTAAGTTAAAACCTCTTTTAAATCAAAGTCTCAACTTTTTACATTTAGATCCTTAAAACTTTTGCACATGAATTTATTGGGTCATTCAAATAATACTAGTCTAAAAGACAAGCATTACGTATTTATAATTGTTGATTATTTTTCTAGATTTACTTCAGTATTATTTTTGATAACCAAGGATGAAACCATTCACATATTTTCAAAATTTTTGAAAGGATTCAAAATAAAAGAGCATCATCATTACTTACATTAGAAGTGATCATAAAAGTTAATTTGAAAATCATTTGTTTAAAAAGTTTTGTGATGAGCATCATATTAAGTATCAACTTTTTTATCTTAGAACTCGTCGACAAAATGATATTATAGGGAGGAAGAATAGGTTTATTAAAGAAACGGTTAAAACTATGTTAAATGAATTTTCTCTTCTACATTATTTTTGGACAGAAACCATTAATACTTTACGTCATATTTTGAATAGAATTTTGGTTATACATACTCTAAATAAAACCCCCTATAAGTTTTGGTGTGGAAGAAAATCTAATAGTAGTTATTTTAAGGTTTTTATATCAAAATATTTTATTTTGAACGTCTAAGATAATTTTAAAAAATTTGATACAAAATATGATATTGACATTTTCCTTGATTACTCTTTGACAAACAAAGTTTATAAAGTATTTAATAAAAGAATCTTAATTATTCAAGAATCCATACATATTATATTTAATAAATCTAATCTATTTTTTTTTGAATAAATTGCTTGTGATAATGAACTTGTTGATAAAATGGAGAACTTGCAACTTGAAGCACAAAAAAAATCATGTAAGATGATCCCTCATAGGAAAAGGAGAGTACATTGAAAGATTATAAATACTAAAAAAAGGCGATAACAATGCTTAAATACTCTCCAAAGAGTGGTAGTTTATCGAATCTCATCCTAAAAATTTAATGAACTTACAACTTGTGATACTGAACTTGTAGCTAAAATAGAGAACTTGCAATTTAAAGAGCCAAAGAAAAGCATGCAAGATGATCCTCTCAAAGGAAAAGGAGAGCACCATCTTAAAAGATGAGAAAAACCAAAAAGAATGGAACAATAATGCTCAAACACTTCCCAGTGAAGGTTTGCTAAATCTCATCCTAAAAATTTAATTTTAGAAAGCCCATCTCACAGTATCATGACTAGATTTAGCATTACAAATATTTATAACAATATTATATCTATTTCTCAAATTAAACCTAAAATTTATCTTTAAGTCGAAAAAGATGAATATTGGATTAAGGCTATTACAAGAAGAGTTAAACCAATATGAGAGAAATAAAGTGTGAGAATTAGTTCTTAGACCAGATCATCAAAGTGTTATTAGAACTAAATGGGTTTTTAAAAATAAAATAGATGAATCCAGGTTAGTTATGAGAAATAAAGTTAGATTAGTGGTTAAAGGATACAACCAATAAAAGGGAATTAATTTTGATAAAATTTTTGTTCCTACAACTAAACTTGAATTTATTAGGATGTTATTTATCTTTGCATGTCATAAAAATTTTATTTTATATCAAATGAATGTGAAAAATATATTTTTGAATAGATTTATTGTTAAGGAAATTTATGTTAAATAACCTCCCAACTTTGAAAATCATGATTTCTCAAACCGTATTTTTAAATTATCAAAAACTCTATATGACTTCAAGCAAACCCTTAGAATTTAGTATGAAAGATTGAATAAATTCATCTTAGAAAATGGATTTAGTCTAGGCAAAGTTAATGTAACACTTTTCATTAAGCATAAAGAGTATGATTTATTAATTGTTTAAATATATGTGGATGATATTATCTTTGGTTCAACTGATATCTCTTTGTGTGAAAAATTCTATAATAACATGAGAAAGGAATTTGAGATGAGCATAATAGAAGAACTAAAGTTATTATTGAGATTACAAATCAAACAAATGAAGGATGAAATCTTCATCAATCATTCTAAGTACGTTAAAGACTTGCTTAAGAGGTTTGGGATGGAAACTTCAAAGATTATCATAGTTCCCATGAACTCAACTCTCAAATTAGATAAAGATGAAAAAGGTAAAGAGGTACATATAAAGAAATATGGAGGTATGATCGCATCTTTTTTTTATCTTATCGTTATTAAATCGAATATAATATTTGTCATTTGTGTATATGTTAGATTTCAAACATGTTATAAAAAATCACACTTAAGTGTCGTTAAGAGAATTTATAAATACTTGAGAATACAATTAACTAAGTTTTATGGCATCCTAGAGAAACACATTTTAATTTGATTAATTATTTTGATATCGACTTTACCGATTGCAAAGTTAATAGAAAAAAGTATTGATCGAACTTGTCACTTCTTAAAAAGCTCTTTATTCTCTTGATTTAGTAAAGAATAAAATTCGATTGTAATTTCTACAACCAAAGTTGAGTATATTATAGTCAAAAGTTGTTACGCCCAAACTCTTTAGATGTAATATTGACTTAAAGACTATAGAGTACATATAAACTATTCACCTATCTTGTGTGATAATACGATCAACTTGTCTAGGAACTTGTTTACTATTATAAAGTTAAACATATAGAGATTAGACATTACTTTCTTAGAGACCATATTCAAAAGAGAGATGTTACAATTGAATTGGTTTCAACAGATAAGTAAAAATAGATTTTGCTTTCTAAGTTAAAAGTTAAGGATATTAGAGATAATATATTGAGTATAATTGAACCTTTGATGATATATGTCTTGATATGTATTTGTGTATTAATGTTTTCATTGTTTGATATTGTGGATATATATTTTTTTGAAAATGTGAATGTTATGCAATATTAATGTTATTATCATACATTAATAAATGTTGTGCTTAATTCTATACCTATGTTTACATTTGGCATTTGGCATTATCAACATTCATACATTGGATGTAAGAAATAAATTTTATCAATTAATGATGTTTATTCTCTTCTTCCAATCCAAAAAAAAGATCTAGACTTAGATTGGAGGAAAATATAGGCACAATGGAGGACTGCCCCTCTTGTATACACTTAATCGATCGAAATCAGGGTCTCATTCGATCGAATTTAATGCCTTAATCAATCGTAAATAGTAAAGCCTAGGGTTTAATTTTGGAGAACTTCAATTGATTAAAACTCCCCTTTCGATCCATCAAAGGTTGCGGATTCTCTGCCTATATCATTTTTCGATCGACCATTCTTATCATACCCCTTCTCTCTCTATGGTTATCCAACAAGTCCTCCTCTTTCTCTCTAACACCAAGTTTTACTCCACCTATTTCATAGTAAATTCCTTCAATCCCCATCACTAATCACTCCTTACAAACTGAATAGAAGCTTTCATTTCATCAATAATATAAAATTCCCATACTAAGAGCCATAAACCCTAGTTTTTCATAAATTCAAATTATATCTTTTTGAAACTATTTTACATCAAATTTTATAAGGGTTTCTACTTATAAATATTTATCTATCATATTAGAGTGATTAATTTCACTCAAATCCTCATTAAATCAAAAGCTCCAAAATTGCCATAAACCCTAGCTTAGAATTTTTGTATTCTCATAGCTAATTCTTCGAAAAAGAGGAAGGAGAAAAGAATCATGACTAAGGCTAGGTCCAAACTGAGGTATGATCCCGAAAATTTCAATTCCTTAAAAATGGTCAAATAGTTTGAAGAAAAATTTAAGAACAGAAAGGTTAATCTTGGTCATATAATTGATAAGAAGGTAGTTGAGATGTTCTAGATTAATGAAATGGTGGATTATCCAATGTGAAAACAATTGTTAAAACTTAAAGAACCTATATACCCTAAGTTAATGAGAATATTTTACAATAATATAATATTTGATGATTACGCTTGCTTAGTTACTCCGAGAGTTGGTGGAATTGACATCTTTTTAAACCCGTAAATTCTCAACAATACTTAAGATATGAAACATTGAGAATTTACGTGGTATAGTGCCTTAAATTATTCTGATTATGTGAGAGATTAAATGTGAAACATTGAGGATTTTCGTGGTATATTGCCTCGGATTTTTTTGATTAGAGCCTATTGAGTTGATTTTTGACATCATAGGAGATGTGGACTTAAGATCTAAAGGAGAATATAGTCATCAAAACCTAATACTATCCATGGAATGTAAGATACGTTAACACGTTCTCTCCACAGTCATTTTACCAAAGATAAGCCATCGATCTAATGTCAGTTATATTGATAAATTTGTTCTTTATTATATCAAGAAAGGGGCTTATATAAAATTAGGATACCTTATTCTTTACCACATGGCTAGAATTACTTAACACCCAACCTGCATCTTACATTATAGCCAAACACTTACCTTAATTTTTAAAATGTTTGAGTTTTCGTTTGAGGATGATGAGAAGATAAGCCTTTCCACTCAAGATGCATTTAACTTTGGCTATATAAATCGTATTGGGTTTATTCAATCTCAAGATGGAGGTTGGGTTCGAAAAGCCAAACCTAAGATGACTCCTCCCTCAATCAAGCAAGAGCCTCAAGTTTTCCCTCCTTCATCGTTATGTCTCATAGCACTTGTAATTCTATATCCACCATTTGATGATCTTCCCTTACCTAGTGCATCTCAGACCCCATCATCCACACTTGATTCCTCATTGACTGAGTTCCACTCTCAAGTGACCTCAATGGACATGTCTGTTCAATTTTTAAAGATCAGTGGATACTCGTATTGATACCCTTCAAGGTGAGCTTCAAGCTTTTAGAAATGAAACGGAAAGTACTCTTGCTGAAATTTTAGACCACCTCTATAATATGGCTTGATATTTTCATCCATTAGGCAAGTCTAGTCTATATTTCTTTTTCTTTTTTTGAAGTGATTTTATGTATTTTGACCATCTAAATGTTTTAATGTGTACTTGAATTATGTTAGGATGCCAAGTAATGCCAAGTAATGTTTAATGTGTACTCTTGTGTTTGAATCATTACTAAGTAATTTATAGATGCTTGTTTAGGATATTTTCTATCTCATTCATGGTTTGTTTTTTGATGATGCCAAAGGGTGAAAAATATTGACATAAATTTATGTTATCGTTGTTGATGGAAAAGTTATACGTGGATCTTGAGTTGTATTAGAGTTTTTTATAAATTGAAGTTATAATGTATTGATGAAGGGGAGAATTTAAATGTGGAAAATATAAATAAAAGAGTGGTAATTTTTTTTCGCAAAGGGAGTTTGGATTACGTTAGATAGAGGGAGATTTACTTTCATGTCTTATCATTTTGTCATCATTGAAAAAGGGGAGACTATTAACCTTTGGATCATAATTTCTTTTTTTGATATTAACAAAATGAAAAAGATGACTTAAAGATAATAAGATGCAAAGACACAAGACAAGTAAAGAATTGAAAACTTTTTAATATTTTTCATGAATGTTTGTATTTGTGTATTGATAGTATTTACACTTATTGAATGCTCGAAATAATTTTTCAAAAGTTAAAATTTGGTTAAAATCCTTTTCATCAAGTGTTTCAAAGTCATCAAATCTCTTAAAACTAAAACAAATGTTTTTGAAACTTTAAAAAATCAACACCAAAATAAAAGCACCTGAAAAAAATTGTATTTGCAAATTTCGATCAATTGAAGAGGAAATTTCAATCAACCAAACCTTTGCTAATGTATTGCACAAGAAGGTTGTAAACTTCGATTAATCAAAGAGGGTTCTTTGATTGACTGAAGCTGTGCTTTGTAAGGCATATATAGGGAGGGTGCAAAGCTTGACCAATTGAAAAGGAAGCTTTGGTGGATCGAATAGTGTCAAATTTTTGGCACAGATTTGTTGGAAACTTTAGTCAACTGAAATAAAGGTTTTGATTGATCGAAATGTATTTAACTGACTATATTTTGTTTATAACGATTAATTTTTCAAAATTTTTTATAAATATCTCAACTGTTTTTATTTTTAAGTTATTAGAACACTTGAGAACGAATTGCAAATATACAAAAATCATTTTTAAGCATTCTTTAAACTTTCATTCGTAAAATACATTAAACCAAAACCCTTGTTCATTATATTTGTAAAACTTCTTAGGAAAACATTATTAAACAATTATTCTTTACATTTCTCTTGTATTTTCTTTTATAAAAAGTAATTAAAAGTTTTCTATCACTTAAGTTTGTAAAGGTTAGAAGGTAATCTATTAAAAATCTCTGATTTTTAACTCGTGAAAATCTCTTATTTGTAAGATAAAAAACCTTTAGTTAGAAGGCTTATTTAATGAAATATTTCAAATGAACCTTGAAGGAATAGAAGTACACAAAATTCACCAAATCACTATATATCGATATGTACATTTCTTCCTCATTTCTTAGCTCTCCTCTTGGTGTTTACTTGTTTGAGTTGATTGACTCAATTTTAATAATATCAAATTTTATTATTTGTACCAAGATATTTTAAAAATCCAATTCACTACTTTCTTGATTGCCTATTAGGATTAAATTAAAGGAGCGACTGAAATAAATGATTTCTATGCCTTTGATTTAATGTCATCTCAGTATACGGGATTAAAATATCATCACTGTTTGTTCCTTATCCAACGAACCAAATCTCAGTACATCTGATGAACTTCTAGGAGACTCCAATAATTTCTGTGAATCTGGGAGTCTCACAAACAAATATGCATTTTATGCAATTCAATCATTCTTTAGTTTTCATGACGTCAACAGAATAATAGGATATTTATCTGCATACAAAAAATAAGCATAACACATCACTCTTTATAGCCATGTCTAAGCCAACCATGTTATTATAACTTTAATCGCTATAAAAAGTGGTTTACACACTAAGTCCAATGAAGAAACCTAAAACGAACACCAACTGTTAAATAAGGGTTGGGAGAAAAACCCAAAATTTTGCCTACTACATTCAAAATTTTCTTGGGATAAGGTCATGTGAGTTATAGTTTCTTGCCCAAATAGAAAAGTATTTTTGAGTTGTAAATACTAGCTAAGCATAAAACCCCTATTCTTTCAAAAAAAAGAAAAGAATAAAGCCCTAACCTCCTGTAGATTTTATCGGACACAAGCAAAAATAATTTTTAAGATATGTTTAGATACGGGGATATCTTTCTGTGTCTTTGCACTTCGACTTCATTCATCCAATCAGACAGCTTCAAGAGACCCTTGTGACCACAAGATAAAGCTACAACTATAGCGACTGACAGAGCGATGAACAGAAGCAGCCAATTAATGGTGATAACAATTCTCTATTTGAAGAAATAATTGTCATCATATTTCCAATAAGCCAGTGGGAAGTTCTGAAGTTTCCTCAAGAGGAAAAACATACCTGCATCGTTGGGGTTTGATTCACTTGAGCACATTTACGTCTTTACGCTTTCCTACAAGTTTCTCAGCCACTGGCTCCTTTTCCTTTAGTCAAGACAGAATAGTATCAAATTTCAGCTCATTCAATGAAAAGCCACCATAATGAAAAAAGGCATTTAAGTTTAAGTTCCATGCATGCTTGACGTTATAACAAGAAAAACTGCAAATGAAAATCTATTGGGGTTCAAGGTCTTACTAAGCAAAAAAATTAAAATAAAAAACTTCTGCTTAACAGTAAATATCAATACCAATACACTACACAAGTATATTGGACATAAAAGAAGTTACCACAACTTTAGGTTTGCAAGACTGTAATACTGAATCAGCAATCTGTATTCTACTCTTGCAGTCAGAATTGCAAGGAAGAAGTCTGAGTCCAAACTGATTTTTAGACATATCTTTCGCATCACAGCCTGTGATGCGATAGGCTGCTTGAAGAACATCTTGACACAGCCACTCCTCCTTCAAGGTTTGGCACCCACAACAAAAGGTTACCTTGAAGATCAAAAGTTAACATTTGGATAGTAAATCAATATATAACAGGGGAAATGCTAAGATTTACACAACAATTATGCTTCCACCTATGGAATCCAGATTCCATTTATGTCATCATGTCATTCGATAAATTCAAACTAATTATAATCATCACCTTTGAGCAGCACTTTTCAGGTAATGAGCATTGACCAGGGTGACACATTTGTGGACATAGATGCGTACATTTGGGTAATTTTCTGCATCACAACACTACATCAGTACCAAAGATTTTCATTGCAGAAGAATAAAGCAGGCAAGCCATACTGAAGTACCAATAACTTCAATTGTGAACAAAAATGGAAGGGTTAAAAAAGAAAAGCAAATGAAAATGGGCCGCAATAATAACAAACACTATTGGACTACTTGAATCAAAGCCTTCACTAATAATAGAGTGAAATAAATGTAATACATATATAAAAGATGACTACAGAACAACTTAACAAGTTACCAACCTAGAGAGGAAACTGTGAATTTCCCTATGACAGGGTCCACCACATGAGCGAACAGTCATTTGCTCCTTTTCAGACAAAGCATTGTAATACAAGCACTCAAAAACATGCACCATTGTACCACAATGTCAATATCATTTTATAAGCACTTTGCAGGTGAGACATTCTCCTGGATGACATGACAGGGGCACGGATGCGGACAAACATTAAGAAACCAAAACTGTGATAGGAATGCTTAAATGTGATTTTTCATGGACCTGATGACAAATCAGTTGATATTGTATTCTTCCCAACTCAAGAGATACGAGAGTACTAAAAAAAGATAATACACTCAGAATGAAAGAATCAGAAAGAAAGAAAAGAGCTGCATGAGAATGACTAAAGGTTAACACCTTTTTGCAAGGAAGATGACACTGTTCACAAGATTGGCTGCTACTTCTCTTTTCTACTGATGATGAAGATTGGCTCGTGAGGGCATGGCAAGTTTTCATACAATAGTGATTGCCACAAGTAAGAGGATTTCCACACAAATTGTCACAGAAAAACTGTCTTCTATCAGAGCAAACCACCTGAAATGAGGAAGGAAATGCTCATATTATAAGAGTTGGAAAATACAATTACCAATATTTTTTTCCTTTTTGAAACACAAAACAAAAAATTAAAAGAAAAAGAAACCGACCGTCCTCTCTACTCCAAAGTGCTGCCCAAGACATGACCTCCAAACAAGCTCTGGGTAAGGAGGGCATGGAGAACCAGGAGCAACTTCAATCTGACGGTTTGATTTCTTTATCTTTGGTTATAATGTGAATTCAGGATTTGGAGGAGGCCTAGGACCATGGCACCTGCACAAAATTAATAAAGAGAAGAGGACACTGTTATCTAGAATTACAATCCAAAAGAAATCTTGAGAAGACATTCATGAAGTGGAGAATTTTGCAAACCTTAATTTGTACTTATGATTGCATGGGTATTCTTATTCACAAATTAGCTGGCATGGGGAGCAAGCCCCATAATGGCATTGGTGAGGCTGGACAAGAATACACAAGCATCATTGAGTTATAAACCATCTCGGTAAACTTTGCTGTAGACCACGTATAAACATAACCATATTCCTCATTCATAAATTACCAACCTTTTTGCAAATATAAAGTATTCTATGAAGTGAAGCTACATTTCATGGTACCTTGCAACTTGACCTGTGCCTGTATAATGGAGTTATATGACATGATTTCTGACATTTAGGAGAGTTTTGGTCCTTCTCAGTACCACATGGAACTTTATACGAAGTTCATACACAATATTCAGCAAAAATGAATTAAATAAATGGAACTAACAAAAGCAAATTGTGTTTGACCTGATAAAGATTGCATACAAAACGTGCCTGCAAATCAAACTCTCACCCCAAATTGTGTCTCCCCATGCACATGAAATAGTCAACATCAAAGGGCAAGGAGCATAGGCACCTCTACAACATAAAAGTGAATTCTTATCATATTAAGCTTATCAATAAGACCATTATTTATTTTTTAAAAAAAAAAAAAAGATCATGGCTGCCCATAAGGAATTCAAGTATTTGGAACAAAAACTTGCCTAGCAATGAATAAGCTAAATTCAAATTTAAGAATTCTCTTAAAAAGTTTCTTTCTATGGCTTGATTTTTCTTATTTCTCAATTTATAAGTCAAAGTTAACAACTGATGAGATGGCAATTATGGATGGAACCTGTGAGGAAAACCAAAAGCATTTTCAATAAACACAAACCAAGAGTTTTCATCTACTAACGAGCATAATAAAACCACATTGTTTTCAGCTTAATTTTAACTTTCTTCACCAAATGAACCAGGTGCCAACCTCATGCATACAATAGAAGCAAGTAAAATATGAGAGGTGGCATACCAATGGCATCTGGATGGGCATTTGTGGTTCTTACACCAAAGCTTCATGCCACAAATCTGAAACCTTAAAAAGTTAATACACGTTCACATACAAATAAGAAGATGAAATTGAAATAAGTTCTAAGCAGATTGCAACACACACCTCTGAACATGGTGGGCAGTCCCCATCACAAAAATGGCGCTTACAAGCATGCCTACCACAATCCCTCAATCTCTGACACTTCCTTTCACATGCAAAATCTTGATGGCAAGGAACCTACACTAGATTCAGTTAAAGCCATTTGAATATTGAAATTGCACCCTAAAACTAACCATAAACAGCTGATATTGATGTACAACATTCCTCAAGATCAAAAAAGCATCACAATTTCACAATTAACATCATAAAGATGATCCATCTAACAACCGACCATCATTATATGACGAGAAACCTACACTAGGCTCAATTAGAGCATTCAAATCCCCAACTCAACAGCAATCATCGATACATTGCTAGGGGATGACTCTAGATTCAGTTAAAGCATTCAACTTCCAATTCAACAGCTTAATATGATCAGAGTAACCACAAAACCATCCATATACAGATCAAAGAACATATTTAGTATCAGTTAAAACATTACAGTTTCAAACTTACAAAAAAAACTAATATAATCAACGCAACAGCAGAAAACACTGACATATATTACAAATTGAGTATTTAAGCAGGTCTCGTACCTCTTTCTTCAAGCTGCCACTGCGACACATCTTATTAGTGACAATCCTACAAGTCTCAACACACTGTCCACGGGGGCACCGTTCCGGACACCTGTGTATCCGGCAGTTCAACATCTTATCACAGGTGGCGTCACACAACCACACAACATCACACAGCATTCCCTTATACACTCTCTCCCACAGGGGCACGTCCTCTTCCCTTAAAGAGGACACCCTCCAACTCACACATGTTTGCCACAATCAAGTCCTTTCCCACAAGGATTCTCACATCTGAAATCTCTCTCACAGCACTCTATCTCCTCTTCAACTCTGCCACACTAGCATTTGTTAACTGCCCGCCCTTTACACGGCGGACACGGCCAGTCGTGGCAGACTTGAGAACACTTATGAGTCTTACAATCTAACGGTTTGAAACAAATTTTATTGCACGAATATGTTTAAATCTACAACGACGGACATCTTGAACCTTCCCGCAAAAGCATGATGATTTTACCAACTTCGGGCGGGATTGGCAGGGACCTGGATGACATAACACCAAGCAGAAGTGACCAAAATTATGTTGTAACGGTCTGTTACAGACTTCGCCACAAGAATGTGGCAAAATCTGACGATCTTCACTGCACGGATTCTCTAATTTTCCACAGAAGCAAAAATTAATATTAATAATTTCAGATTTCGAGTTTTGAGATCAGCATTTAGGACAGTTGCACGTGGAGGATTCGGCAGCTTGTTCGGCCGTGATAGGGAGGCGGAAGGCGGCTAGCTAAGCGGAGAGATCGGAGTCTTGACGGGCCCAGGGTTAAGTGGAAGATGGAATAACAAAGGAAGGAGCAGTGCCATATCGGATCCGACGGTCTGATGCGTTCGAGGCATACGAGGCATGATAGATAGTGTCACGTCTCATTAGTTTATGTGCAGCCTTTTGGCTGTTGGTATCTTTCTTGAATCATTCTGACATATTTTATTAATTTCGTCCTATCTTATATTTATTAGGAGGACGATTTTAATTTTTGACCAACTTATAATAACATGAATTCTCATTTCCCATCTGTATCTATTATATTAGAAGTCCTCCCGTAACATTATCTAAAATTCTTATATTTATAAATTTATACTCTTTACTATTCACTTAAAAATTTTTAACAAATTTATTAAATACAATAATATTATTGTTATATTTTTTATATTTATTTTTATAAAAATTTAGAATACATGGTGATATTATAACATTATATTATAACATTATCACATAAATATTTATTAATAAATTTGAATAAATATTTCTATATTTGATAGTATTACAGGTGATCTTTGTACATATATATAATAATTAAGAATAAGATCATATGATCTACGACCACGGATTTCACGATAATAAATACCTATCTTCGTATATAACTAAACGACGTAATAATAATTTAACATAGGAGATTCGTTTTTAAAAAAAAAAAAAAATTGAACAAGATTTTGTTTTTGTATTATGTAACGACTTTCACAAAAATATTCCCAAACCCAATAAAAAATCTCACTTAGAATACGTTTAAACAGCGTTCCTATGCTTTACAAGTCACAACTACATTAATGAATAGAAACCACTGACTGTAAAATATAAATACTTGTACATAAAGTAATATTATATGTACATATGTACATATTACACAACAGATATTTGTCTCACATTATCTATACACTACGCCAACAAATATTTTCCAACTCCGACAGAAAACTACAACTCGGAACCAGCGGGCAGCAGTGTGGTATAAGATATTTGTCTCACATACACATAATTACACCCAACCTCACACTAACGAACACAAAAAAAATCAAAGCGGCTTCACAAATTCATACATCTTTCTCCTGGGAAAGCAGCGAGGAGAACTACTAATAACATCAAATGAATTCAAAGCGCACGAGGAGCTTCACTGATTTGTACTTCTCTCCCTTGCGATCATGGAGTGAAACAGCACGAATGCCTTCTCTTAGCTCCGATATAGGTAAGCACGTTTGGCCTCCAAAGTCATCCTTTTCGGACATGTCAAATTCATGAACCTCCAATCGTAACAGAGCCAATTCTGGAACAGATAGTGGGAACTCAAATTCCTCGTTCCAAGTAGGTATCCAATCGTCTTCCAGTGTCTTTGTTTTCTTCATTACAGTATCAGCAGGGACTCCAGCAATCCCTACCTGCAGACAGCAAAAAATTTGAGATTGTGATGATGAAAACAAAGCTGTGTGCACTAAAACGTGGTCGATCAGATCAACGTACCCTAGTGTAAAAATCTGGAGGTGAATATGCATCGAAGTGAGTATGATGGAAATCATAATACCATCCTTCTCCCATATATATAGTAACCTTTTCAGTAACAGGAAAACATGAATCATTTATCAGTATAACTCGTGACAAGGCACTTCATTGAGAGCCTGAAGGAAAAATATAAAAAGATTCATTTCACCTTCAAAGTTTTCTTCACTGGTAATTCGACTTTGGGATCAAAGACCTCATTGTGAGGGCCGGTCTTCAAGAGAAATTCTGGTTTCTTAACATAACCACAGCCACCGTTGGCTTTGAACATTCCATGCATCAACCAGAGAGATCTTCCGTATCCCTGTCAACCAGACATTTTATCATACTGGCACAAGCAAAGTTCTAATAATATATATGCCTATGAACATGCTTCACTTATTGATCACTGAGTGTTAACATCTCAAATCAGAGCCTTCATTCTATTTCCCATCAAAATAATGTCTTCTATCTAATGGCTGAACACATGTATCTGCACAAGTATGCAAGCATTTTAATTTCTGATCTAGCTGCCAAATTACATACAAAGACGCACAGATCATAAACACAATTGTACAATTGTCACATCATGCACAAATATTAATCTGATTCTCCATATAACATCATCCATACAAGTTCATAAGACCAAACACCTTCAACTTTCTACCTGTTATTCACTGAAGGTCAACAAAAAACAGAGGTCAAAAAAATTCTACAATATGGCAATCCAAATGTACAAAAATAAGTAACTTGGATAAAGACAAAAATAGGACACCTGCATATTAAATGCAACCATTTGAGCCCCATGTGACCACCCAATTAACGGGTTGTAATTTGACGAGTCCACGCGTACACCTTTCGGATACACCCTCAGCAAATTTCGTTGGGTAAATCTATAGCATGGGAATCATAACAGTGTCACAATTTGATCCTCAATTAGCAAGATTGAAACATATATTTAGCCACAATTTATATAAAAGCTCTAGAAATCAAATATCAATATAAAAATGTGTGGGCTCTACTAAAAGATAATGTTACCAAATACTTTTTTAGCTTCGTTTTTAAAGAACAGCAGAACCACCACAATCCAAAGAAAGCCAATGAACTTTTGGTAATCAGCAAAAAAGTGTACATCATGGTAACAAGGGAACTTAAATAGGGTAGCTCGATGTCACAAATAGAGGCACAGTGAAACACTCACTAGAAGAGATCTCATATAAATGACACAAAGAACTTCTATAAATACCTGACAATATCTTTTCCATATGTTTCTACAGCCTTTTCAAGCTGTTGCTCACTTAAGCTAAGACGTCTCACTTTGTCGGGATCCACCTTCACACATTCCTTCATTCCACCTTTAGGCTTCCCTGCATGAATAGCAATTAAATGTTTATACTCTGGTGCTACATTTCGCTGTGACTTTTCATCTGGATCTTCCTCATCATTGTTTTCTCCTCCATCCAAATCATCCTGCTAGTTCACAGTTTTGTCAGCAAATAAAACAACAAAACTTGAACTTTTATACTTATATTCAATCTCCATATACCTTTTCGTGTGTACCAGTAACACCTTTAAGATTGGGGACTTCTTTTCCCCAAGCTTCTTCATCGGCTGCACTGTTACCCTTCTGGGAAACATTCTCTTTTTCCTTAACTTCTTTTGCTTCAAGATATTCCTTTGGCGGTTTGGTTGATATAATGATTCTCCTCTTCAATGATTCCGGGGAGGGGAATTCCTTTAGGCACTCTGATCCAGGAGAAAATAGGATATCTCCAAATGTTTGAGTCACCATCTGGAAATTAGTAAACAAAATCTAAATTATATAACCATAACAAATTCAAATCCCCATACTAATGCAAGAACTCACCTCAGCCACTTTCGCCTGAAGATCCGGAGTAAGGTGGTCTTCTAGGGTTATAACAACTGGATAATCAGATGCAACGAAGGCATATTCTTTGATAGACCTCAAACATTTGATGAGTTCGACTGGAGTAGTCAGTGTCCTATATGAAGAAAACCAATTCATTAATTAGTTACAAGAAGAATTCGTTTATAAGTGACTATTCTTAAATTTTACAAATTTTTCACATTAGAACCGTGCAACTATGTTAAAAATGCTTGCCAGTAGTAACTACTGAAAGTTTACAATAGAATGTTTGATTCTAGAAAAGGTAATTTCTCATTAGTCAATAAAATATCAAGGTCCTTGGCAGTTATGTCAAACTGGCTACATTTGCACATTAACCATACCCCCCATGAAGAACATCCACATTATCTTTCTTGGAATTTGGCCATATATCCAATTCAATCACTCTCACACCTCTCTGCAGAGCTCTTATGATGGGAACATCGCTGCAGTCACTATTAAGCTGATTACCAGTCAGATAAGAATTGTGACCAGTATATATAAAGTAATGAGATAAAGGGGCAGTCATATCATGGTGCACCTGAAAATCAAACAAATCAATTCACAATGAAGTTAATAATCAGAGAAAAGAAATGAGCAATGACATAACATAAATCCACCTCACTAGTAAACTTGTTGTAGAGATGAAATATAACCAAGGTATGTCTTTTGATCAGAGGTTGAATCAATCATCATCAGAAGAATTAGGCCAAAAATCAGGATACATTCTGGGAAAATCCAACTTCCAGTACATAATTACAGCAATAACAAAGTAAAACTCGGGTTATTGTACATAGCCAATAAATACAAATACGTCACAACAATAACAATGTAATAGTCAATTTCAGTCATATGACCCCAATGCTGAATTTTTTCCTTTTTTCTACTATCACAAAAACAAAAGTACATCAGTTCCAAGCAAGTAAACGCACACAGGCTCCACATTTTTCTTTCCCTAGAAAATTAACAGACGAGGAAACATAAGCTCCCATATCTTCCATAACTTCAGCCAAATAAGTACATAAATACACTCCCTTTCTCTATCAACTGTTGAAAACAACATACTATGAAGTTTTAAGTCAGTACTTTCTCTTTCCCAAGTGAGTTAAGACATTCAACTACATTCACTACTAACCTCAACTCCGAGGACCTATCTAACAAATTAAGAACACAAAACTCAACGTTTCAGAGTTTCTCCTAGTTTCTCACAATTTCTCAGCTACAAAACAGAAAAGCAAACAAATTTATTTTTTTTCAAAAAAAGAAAAAAATACCTAAACCAAGAATTCTAGCAGTGTCAGAAAAGTGAACACTTTATTTATCTGTGAAACTCAATTTGGAAAAAAAAAATCAAAAATTTCAAATCCTAATCTCTTCTCCCCCACCTTTGTTCTAAACAAAGCAAGAAATTCGACATTTCAAAAAAAAAAATAAAAATTAAATTACCCCCTGGGAAGGAGAAAGCGGAGGATTAATATCACCAAACAGGTACTTAAAGAAAGCCTCAAGAGTAAGATCCTTCCTATAAAGCTTGAGCTCGCGTAAGCTATCAATAATTGCTTGCGCGTCTTCTTTCCTAGCGTTTCTCTCTTTCTGAACCTCAACCAAGAATCGATGCAGATGATCAACGTTCATGGTTCCATTCGCGGAGTACTGATAGAACAAAGACTTTATCGCTGCCGGTGCTTCCGAGACAGCGAAATGGAACCGCCGTCGGAAGCAGAAGCAAACTCGATAATTCTGTTTTGACATGAGAATTGCGTAATCCAAAGTGAGAGAGAAATTGAGAAACTTGTACCTGACAAATGACAAGAAACGAACGGAATATGATAGAAATGCTTCGGATAACGTTTTGCTTTTTTGTTTTATTTTTTATTTTTATTTATTTAATTTCCTGAAAGAGTTACAAGTGTTATCGTCCGAACGTCGATGGAATCAATTTGTCCAGAAAGATAGGGATGATGGAGGTGTGGACCCATAACCCATTGGACAGTTGGCAGGTGGATGTGGAAACAAAACAGATCATTGTTTCGGAAATTCTCGTATTAATCCCTATATTTTATGAAAGTTGAAAGAAAGAAAGAAATTATAACTTCATCACATATTTCAAATTCATTCGTTAACAAAAATTACCAAATCTACACGCTTTTAGTTTTTATCCTTTGTTCTGTGATTTAATTTACACAATAACGCACACATATAGTTTTGAAGCTCTTCAACTTCAAGGTCGGTTAAATAATTTACAATAGTATTTAGTATTCATCCATATTTAAATTTAAATTTGTGTACGATGTAAAGTAAAATTTAAATATATATATATATATATATACACACAATAATCAAATAAATACTTGTAATTTACTGAAATTTTATTGAAAGAATATAATAAAAAAATGATAGACATTCCTATGATTTGATTAAATAACAATTCTTTTCTATTTTATGTTTGGTTATAAATTTTTTTGATGTTTGAAAATTTTAACAAATACTCTTTATAAAATTAATTTTTTTTATTTTTTATCTTTTTTATTGTATAATAATTATTATACCCTAATTTTTATAAAAATTTAAAATATAATTTATAAATTTTTATATGATTTTTTAAACTTTTTGCTTTTATAAAGATAAATGGTATAATAATCATTATATCACTGAAAAAATATAAAAATACTAAGAAAAATAATTTAATAAAAGAGTATTTGTCGTAATTTTTAAACTTCAGGAGAGCATTGCAAAACACAAAAAATGGGAGAAATCATTGTTTAATCAAATCATATGACATGAGATGTTTGTTATTTTTTCAATACAATAAAAGAAAGAGAAATGATAAATATTTTTTATAATTTCATAAAATTATAGATATTTTTTTGGATAAATATCTCTAAATTTTGAAATTGATGATAAATATCGCCGCAATATCATTCAATTAATTAATTTATTCTCTAATATCATTTGATTAGTTGATTTATCTTCTATCTTTACAATTTGAAATATATTTTTATAAAAGAATAATAATATAATAATAATTATTATATAAAAAAGATAAATTAATATAATAATACTCTAGAAAGTACTTGTCATCAACTTCGATTCGAACTTTAAAAATATTTGAGACAATTAAGATTTTATGTTATTATTTTATAAATTATAATAATGAATTTAATTTTTTTCTTTTACAAATTTTTTCTCTCCCATGCTATGAATTAGTCCAAATCTATTGGTTTCTCTTTGATATTTCCTCGTTACTTGCATAAAGTTTTTAAATATTTTTGTAAGGTTAAAGAAAAGCCACATTCATAATTTATTTAAAGTTTTTATATATTTTTAATATATTAAAATTTATTATTAATTATTATATTAAATACTAAAAATTATTATAAATAATAAATATAAAAACTTTCACCACCCTCCTTTAAAAAATTTCAAATTATTTTACTATAGACAAAGACAATATTATAAACAATTCTAAATGCATGCCTAAAAACACATTAACATCCCGTACGCATGTCCACAACAATAACAACAGAACAGAAGCCATCTTTTATTTGACTTTTCAACCAAACATTTATTATCTTATTTACATATTACTTACTGATGTAGTGAAGGAACCATTACCAAGCATATATTCAACCAGCATTTCGTCTCTGCATTAATGTAGCACAGTCAGCACCCCCCTCCTTACTTTGCTCTCGGTAGATGTTTTATTTATTTTTTTATTTTGACAGACAAATTAACTATCTCATATGAAAAAAATAAATAATAAAAAGAAGTCACATTCCTAGTACATGGGATATTAACATCTGGATTCCTATTTTTAAAGATTTTACCAGTAAGAGTGTAATATATTTATTTGTATCAGGTCCCTAAAATGAAAATACGTTAAATAATTCAATTTACCATTGTAACCCGATCCAAACCATCATTGTTCTCCCGTACGTAACGTCCAAAATTTCCTATCAGAGCTACTTCAGTACAAACTACAAAGCAAAATTAAGAACAAAACAAAGACATCAATTTTGTTTAGTGTTGAATTTGGTCTGTTTGGATTAATAGTTAGTCATGACTGATGACTCCAGGACATGGGAACTTTTGTATTAAATTCAATGCATCCTGGATGCTTAATTTGTTTTGCTCTACCATACCATTTGTTATTTTAATTTTTATACAAATTCAAACCCCATTAAAAGCCTTACAGATTTGAGTTTCTCTCCCCTTTTATCATGCAGTGGGACTGATCGGATTCCTCGTCTCAGTTCCAGCACCGGCAAGCATGTCTGCCCTCCAAAATCATCCGATTCTGATATGTCATGTTCTCGAACTTCAATCCGGAGAAGTGCCAGTTCAGGAACTGTAAGGGGAAATGTAAATTCTTCATT
>JAVXUL010000009.1:5296137-5306571 GCA_035590515.1 Trichilia minutiflora | reverse complement strand
TAAATGAGTGTATTTAAAATTTTTAAACTCTTATTTTATATAAGAGTTTGTTTTTTTTACTTTTAAGTTAAAAAATAGTTTCACCAAACAAGTTCTAAAAAAGTATTGATCTAAAATTTTCTCTTAAATAAAAAATTTAATAAAATAAAGTAACAAATTTTAGAAAAATCAACACTCTCATATTTTATTTTGTTTTTTATATGTTTTTTAGAATTTAACTATACAAAACAGTTGATTAAACATAGGATGAAATGGTAACAAAATAAAACCAAACAAGAGTTTTAATCTTTAATTATGTGGATTATAATTGCGTTACATGGAAGTGGACATCTCAACTGCAGGAAAATTACGAAACATCTACTTCCTAGTTCCTACCCATTTCTCCATCTTGATTATAAACATTTTAGCATCACCTAACAAGAAAATTAAATTATATTATTATATTTTAAAAACGTTAACATTTTTTTTTGGTATATTAAATTAAACCAATTCTTTACATTTACTTTCTGCTCCAATTTTTTCTTCAAATTAAGTTTTTTTTTTAATATTAATGTTTCCCTGTGATGAAAATTATTTATTTTGTATTAACATTCAATTTTACACTTGACTAATCCTCTAACAATAGCAGATCAGAAGAAATCAACCCTTGCATCACACGTAATAAGTTGAGTTGTTAGAACATCAATCGCTGATGGTCTCGACCCCAACTGAACAACAGCGCGCACAAAATTATAACTAACAAAAGCCGGTCTAATCTGGTTCAAATTTTTTTTTTCCAAACCCAGACATTCACGTTTCAGTTCAGCTATTAAACACTTACTGGAAACCAAGCAAAGGTTTCATCTGAGCACGAGGCCATAGGCGAGATGGCTACCAAAACAAGATTGGTCTTAGTCACTCTTTTGTGGGTTTTGGTTATTTTCCTAACCCTAACTTTCATTCAGGTAATTATTATTTTTCATTTTTTCTTTCATTAAGTATATCATTTCCAGTGGGATGAATAACAAAAATTAAATTAACTCAAATATTGAGTCTTTAGTAAATTTAGTTAATATGTATGTCTTTTGTTTTTTTGTTTAAATTTCTTCTTTTCTTTGTAGAATCGTTTAAGCGATGATATGGTCTCATCAGAGCAGAAAATCGATAACAGTGAGGTTAACCTTGTGGGTTTGCATTTTTATTTAATTTGCGGTTCATAATTCTTAAAAAATGTGGACAATTGTATGTATGTTCTGATCGATATTCTATTTGGTTCTCCCTGTGTGTGTTTTCATTTTAATTGTTATACGTAGGAAGTAAAGTTAGAGAAGAAATTAGATGAGGTGACTCACAAAGTTTTCTTTGATATTGCGGTTGGTGGAAAACCCGTTGGTATGTTTTTTCTTTTCCTAATATTTATATTTATTTTTGAATGAAAATAGTCTATTTGTGATGTAATTTGAGTTTCTTCTCTTCTTTACATGGTTGTTTCTAGGACTTTTTTTTGTTCGTTTTTGAAACTTAGGTTAAACCGTTGTCATTTTTTATGTAAATGAATATTTTCCTACGTAATCTGGATGATGGCTTGCTTCCAGGTCGTATAGTCATGGGCCTCTTTGGGAATACCGTCCCTAAAACTGCAGGTATATTGCCTGATGGAAAAGGCTGCCTCTTATGTCCAGTTAGATTTCTCGTCTTTTTAAGTGTTCACTTATTAATTTTACATGTATATTATGCAGAAAATTTTCGAGCGCTTTGCACAGGTAAACAAGCAACTTTTGGCCCCATCAAATTTTTTTATATATTCTCTTCTGATCATATGGATACTACTTTAAATTTTAAGATTTGGGATTATTATCTGAACATATGGATAGTGAACAAAAAATGATCAGACAGGATGATGATAGAATAGTTTGTGAACGGAGGGATGTTACTTTCATAAAGTGAATATGTTTATATATCTTCTACAGATTATCTGGATGCTACTTTAAGCTTTTAAGATTCTGAGCTTGTAATATTAGGATTATGGTCCTAACATATGAGATTGTGAGTTAGAAAATTTCTGAAATGGAATAGTATTAGGCGTATGGAGCTAGGATGCGTCATATATGTCATGGTGGTGTGGCCTTTCCCCAATGTTTCCACAGTCTCGATGGCCCTTGCCTCAGGGGTTGTGGCTCATTTGGAACAGTCATCTCCAAGTAAACTCAGTAGGCATGTGAGTGATGATTTGACATGATAGTTTGTGGATGGACAAGTATTTTTTTCATGAAGTGAATATGCTAAAGCATCTTAATTTATTTATTCATGATTGTTGATCGTTGCAATGCTTGCCAACTGGGGGAATGATATCATAGACTTTGATGTTGCTACATCAAGTCATCGAGGAACTTTTGTGTGCTTATGCTAATGTATTTTATTGTAGGGGAGAAAGGAATTGGAAAGAATGGGAAACCACTTAATTATAAAGGTAGCGCTTTTCATAGGATTATCCCTGGCTTTATGATACAGGGTGGTGATTTTACTCTCGGTGATGGGCGTGGTGGAGAGTCAATCTACGGGGAAAAGTTTGCGGATGAGAACTTTAAACTGAAGCACACTGGACCAGGTAAATTTCTCTGAGAACCTAAATGCCATTTCTCCGCAGACTTCATTTAAGAGGACTTGCGGTAAAGACTGAAGCAACAAGTCTGTGATGAATGCAATAATATTTCTCCCCTCCTGCCTTTTTTTCTTCCTGTACAGGACTGCTGTCAATGGCGAATGCTGGGCCAGACACCAATGGTTCACAGTTCTTCATAACAACTGTCATAACTAGCTGGTAAATTTGTTATGTAATTGGTTTTTTAAGTATGTTTAGCCTAAATTTCTGGGCCTCTTGTGGTTTTGTGAACTCACGTTGAAGCTTCTGTTTTGTGTCAAAGGTTGGACGGTCATCATGTTGTATTTGGCAAGGTGCTTTCTGGGATGGATGTTGTTCGCAAAATTGAAGCTGAAGGAAGACAGAGTGGAGAACCCAAAAGTACGGTTGTTATATCAGATAGTGGTGAAATGCCTTAGTCACAGACCAACTTACAGTTTGTTATATGGGAATGATAAATTGTCATATATCTGTTTCAATGTGGATACTCTTTTCACACAAATTATGAAGTAAAATTCCTGTACCATCATATTTTCTAAACTTAAAATGGTTTTGTTTACTTCCTTCCGATTAATGGATCTGTAGAAATAATAATTGTATTTTTTTGGAAATACTGACATTAGAAGAAGCCAGATGTCTACCGTGGGACTACATTGAAAGTTATTATAAATTTCTTGATAGCAATTTTACGGCTCTTTTACAACAAATTTTCTCAAGAAGAGTGGAAGTGTGATACCACCTCTAAAAAGAACACAAGAACACGATTGAGCCGTCACAATTTTAACACATATTTTCTAGTGTGCAGCTTCAGTTCGACTTCTTGCAACTCGAAACTAATTTGTTGAAAACGAGGGAGCGGAAGAGATTTTGATACCAGGTGTCAAAAACGCAAGTAGAAAATATTCTACAAGGACTCCTCTATCATATCATTTATGGGAGTATTCGATGCAACAATTTTACGTACATAATCACTTTAAAATCTACCAATTATGACAATGATTATCACATATGAATAGAGAATATTTAAAAAATATGGCATGTATCTATTGGGAGGGTTTTGCAGAGACGGTCCATTATAGGCCTTGATCGGCATCTTCTGACTAAGTTGCTCAACTGATAATCAAATTCTTCACGATAGGACCAAATGTGGAGCATGGTAAAGACAAGTGAAATGAAGAATATTGAGATTCAGGATATGGCAATGATTAGCCAAAAGGACATTTCCACCACTATGGGGCGGGTACTACTGCTACCTTCACACTGAGAAAAAAAAATGGTATTATGACCATTATTTTCAGGAAATATCAAGCATAAGAAACTATCTTTAACCTGCAAGCTCGTAAACAAAATTTTGTCACCAAATGAAAACAAATTATCCTTTTAAGTGAACCTAGTGAATGTTTTCCAAGCTCCATATTATAGTGGGTGCGATTACTGCTTTCTCCTGGACATAATGCTTGAGTTGCAGCATAACTATATAAATAGGCAAAGGTGCTGTAATAAGGGACAAAGTAATTTTGTAATATAAGTTTGATTTGTAAGCATTAACTCAGGAAAAAGTATAACCAAAGCTTGGCAGCATGTGACGATCATATAATAATACTGAAATCTAAATTTAAAGACAGAAGCTAACACATTGAATAACATCAACCAATATAAACTATAATTCCTAGCTGCAGTCAGAAGAGGAGAAGAAAAGAAATCACGGATACTTTTAAGGGAATGAAGAAAAAAAGGACAGCAACAATCTGACCACACCAAAATCATTATCTGTAGCGCCCTATCATGAAAATCAAAACCGAAGTAACTTTGTAAGTCAAAATTAAACAATTTCTTATGCCACGACACGGTTCATTTCCAGTTAGGTGCTCCTGAGCTGAATTTGCAAACTACCACAAAGTTCCAACAGCAAACAATTAAACCAGAACCTTCTCCCACGATGTTCAATCAATGAAAACAAATTATAAAGAATAAACTTCAGCTGAGTTTCCCCAGCGATTATGATATCATGTAGATCGGATATTTGACCTCTAATTTCTTTCTATGCAGTGCTCAAACTGTTTGAGGCCATCAACATAATTGGGAACAAGGATAAAAGTAAAATCATCACCAATAAACTAATCTCCAGCAATTTTTTCTATGGATGGGACACCTCTCTCACCACAAATTTTGATTAATATCTAGAATCATGGAAACAATTTAAAATTAATATCAGTCTTCTCTGGTACTTAGCTTCTTCATCCCAATTAAACAAGGTGAATATTTTTAGCTAAATATCCCTTACTACAGTGAGCTCACATCCATATGTATCCCAATTAAACAATGTGAAAACTAAGTGAAATATCCCCGACTACAGTGTGCTCACATCTATGTATCATCTTCACTGATTCTGAGGGATCCACTACAGTGGCAACACAAGTTGTTAGTAATGCTATGAAAAGAGACTTTATGGTGAATCATATCTTCCTAGATTGATAAATCAAACAATTGAAATGACATTTTTAACTTGAAGGATATTCTACAAACTTTCTCAAACAACAAAAAAAACAAAATCAGCGTCATAGAGACCGCGTAGCAAGAATTCGTCCCACAGACTAAAATTTGCTTATCTATCATGTGAATTAATGTCTCTATGTACTTGCATTGCCAAAACTCTCTGTAGGTTGATACATGCAGTACTATCAAATGATTCAACCCAGTAAATCTCCATACATGTAATCCAAGTACACATGGTTTCTTAGTGAAAAAAGGCACAATTAGTTGAGAAACCAAAATTCTAACTTCATCCCACCAAATTAATCATGCATATCAATGATAAAAAACAAGACATGAGCAAAATAGAACGTAAATACCTCGTTACATGAACAAGTCCAAGAGGATATAATTAGCCTTCCTGCAAGTCATCCTCCTTATATACACAGTATAACAAACAAACAAACAAGCACCAATATAAGCGTCTCAATTATTCAAACAGAAACTAATCCCATATTTCATATATGTTATTGTAAAATACACTGCGGAATTACATAGCAGCTAAATATGCAAACGAATAAGAGGCATGAAAAATTACTGAAAACATTCCGCTCAAATTTCATCATGCCTACTCGCTCCCGCTCCCGCCATCACCGTTCTTATCTCGTTGATGAAACATGCCTGTAAAATTTGTAGACAGACCAGAGTAAAGGGAAACCACCTTGGAAATGTTTCCATTGATTTCTTGAATCAAAGCCACATTCTTGACCATGTTGTCCGGAATCTTCGACTGGTGATTCTCGTTAACTTGCTGAATCAAGACACGATTCCTGTCCAAAACAGATTGAACCCGTCTAAAATTATTGTCAAATGTTTGCCACGCTTCACAATCACCTTCTTCCTCGCCTCCTTCCTCTTCTTCTATCTCTCTTGTGTTTTTTCTCTTGTTGGTTACGTTAGTGGTTGTTTTTGGTCGGAGTTTGTGTCTGTTGGCTGTGGTGTTGGTGGTGACGGTGGTATTGGAGGCGTTGTCCATGCTAGACTTGACGGCGGAACAGGAGGAACCGAGCCGGCTCATGTGCTTGTGAGGATGAACTAGAATACTTTGGCTCAGCACATTTGTTCAATAATTTGTTTCGGTTCTGGTAAGGTCAAGTTTCTCGTATGCTATGGCGCGTCAACATCGGTGGTGGTAGTACTCTTACGCGATTAATTCGCGCGTGCTCGCACAGTTTATGTGTTGATGTTTGAAGAAGAAAGGTAGTTAATGGGGGCAAATTTAAGCACGCGCGATCAGTGTGAATGGGTATGGCAGCATTTAAAATATCTCACCCGGAAAAGTATCTTAAAGGCTGGGGAGATGGATTTAAGGGTAGACCGAAAAACGAGGAAAGGTCAAGTGATTGTGCCACGACAGATGAAAAAGAGCGTATGTTCCGCTTTGTCAGTGCCAGACACCCAAAGCGCCTGAGCAAAAATATCTTCCATCTAAAAATATCTGAGAAGTTCCATAAAAACAGAAAATGATTATCATGTGATCACGTGCAATTAACTTATCTCTATTACCTGCGAACCGCTCGATGGCTACATGACATGAGTTTGAGTATCGTGCGGACTAATCAAGGGAGACTTTTTATTTTCTTTTTCTTTTTCTTTTAGAAATCAAATCATTGAGCACGTTCATTCTAATATTTTTATTTGATAAATAATACACAAATAAAATTGTTCGTCAGAGAAGCACGCTGTATATTTTAAAATCTGATTGAATTATACCAAGAAGAGTATTTCTTTTATTTTTTAACGTTCCATCACTTTTATTTTACCTCACTTCATTTCATATATATAAATTATAATTTTCTTCCAAAATTAGTCTACGAGGGATCCATCTCCTAAAAATGATTTTATTTTTTTTTTAACGTCGAGTGCATTTGCTAAAATCACAATGATTTTTTTTTTTTTAATGTCAACGGCATTTGCTAAAATCATACCTTGAAAGTATGTTTTTGATACTTAGAATAGATAATTTTAACTACTTGATTCTTAAAAATGCATATACATATTCGCTTTTCTTTGTTGACTTTCAACCATATATATGCGATTGTTAGAAAGGCTCACCTCCAAGGATAATTATGAAAACTCATTACATATAAATTCCTATGAATTTTATAATTTTATCAACTGCTAATGTTGTATTTCATAAAATGTTTGACAATTATAACAATAATTCGATGTTATTAAGAATCACGTACGAGTCGTCATAAGAAACTAGAAAATAACACCAAATTTATAATGTAAATTTATTTTCGTCAATACCCATGTCTGGCCATCAACTAATTACTAAACCATCACAGAAGGCAGAATGATTCTCATCTTAATTATATTATTATTTCTAGCAACAAGTTAACAACTCATCAGCCAACATTACAATTTAATTTTCGGTAATGAATCCCAGAAACTTTTAGTTCTTTTATCTGAAAAGCTATTTAACGTGTAACAGTAGGTATGTATGAAATCAGCTAGCATCAATTTCATACACTTACAAGGCTCGACATGGTGAGAATAACTTGGATGAATGGAAATAGGCTAGGAAAAGCACCTAATCGATTGGCTACCTCTTTCTCCCAAAAGCTGAAGCCCTCTGAAATCTGGGACCCTCAAACCGCCACTTCTTAAAGGTGGCCACGGAAGATTGAGCTGATGCATACACTGCAACAAGCCAAATCATTGTCATTTTGGATCTACAAGTGGTGTGACAATGGAAGATATGTGCTTAAATGAGTAAATGGAAGCTCACAGTCGGTTTCTTCTTTTGCTAACACTGTCAAGAATCGGGAAGCCACCACAAATGCTGTGGTGTGTGCCTTAGTCAGGATTTCCCTGTACCTCATCTGAAATGTAGATAAAAGCATCTTTCCAACGGTGCAATCACCGACACTGTTCATTAAACCAAGTTAATGAAGAAATAAGAACTCAATACATAAGCTGATCACCAATTGCTCAATACTAGCCAAGCATCCACTGAATTACCTTAGATATACATGACAGCAACTGTGTCTACCTCACACACAAGTTAACAAAAAGCATTATTGCAGATAAACGTACAGACCTACCAGATTTTTAAGCTCCCAGGTTTTTGACCCAAATGTGACCCCAATGAATTTTTGCATTAGTTGCTAGGCTTTGAATCTAGAGAAGGTCTGTCATTGATTGCAAAAAATATTGCAGCATGTCAAGGGAGAAGGAAGACACAATTTGTAAGCCTCAAAACATTTTAAAAAATAAAAAGATGACAAGGTTAACCTATTCCTATCTCTTTTAGTTCAAATGCTCCCATTAACTTGCCTAGGAATCCTGTGTCCTACTGGTACAGATAATGATCTACGGTAAATTTTGAGACAAGGACCTGGCTAAGTACTTCAGACCATATACTTAGACAAGACAACAAAAGACTAGCTCTAAACTTTAGATCATCCGTAATTATACAAACACGATGCAGAAACTAGATTAAAAGTAAGGGATAGCAAGACTAAACCGGAAACAAGTCTCAGAACAAAAAAGATGTAGAATCAAACTGGAATCAAATCTTGGCTCAAAACAAAGTGAAATGGGCAGCTTATTAACCAATTAAACGGTTCTAGTGATAGTGATCTCTATTACAAACATAAAAGTTATCAAATATTATTCGCAAGTTTGATTTCTAACTTTGGAACTAATGATCCTTGGAAAGTCTTTAAAAAAAATATTTTTTTCCAAATATAATCAAATAAACTCTATACAGAAAAAACAATGAAACATAGGGAAATGGTTGTTCCTATCAAATTGTTCAGGATTTTTTTCACATGGCATGCAAATTCATATGTCAGCTACATCCTTTCACTCCAAACTTAATAGAGGTATAGTACTGTTAACTTCCATTTCACTTTGAAAGTAAAATTGCAGACAAACCTTTGGCCGGGGTGGGGACAGGGGGCCCACTCATTTTTTAAACTAACATTTAACATTTTAGATTCCATCCCTGCAACTGTGACTTCAAAGCCACAGCACCTCAATCCTAAACAAACTCTACGTGTCACATGCTAATATTATGACAGCACTAAATATACGCTAAAAGCAACTTCTTAAATGGACTTTATAAGGTAAACTAGCAGAAGTCATAGTTAGAAGCTAAGAACAGATTATGTAAATTAGAATTTGCATTTATAAAAGTTAAGAGAGGGAACAGAAACTCACATCGGAGCTATCTTGCATCCAAACTCATAGAAATATGGACACCGAGATCTCAAATCCACATTTGCAGCATCAGCCTGAATTTCTCTCTTGTTCTGGTAGTAGAAAAAATAAAAATAACTACACAAGTCAATAAATATTCACTTCTTCAGATAATTCATGTAAATAAATAAGCTAGTCTTCATGTGTGGTATATAGGACACTTAAGCAAGAATTCATAACCATAACACCTTGGTTAGAATAGAGGAATTAGTAACCAAAAAAAATGGAAGTGGGAATAAAAGAACCAACCATAATGAACCCTACATATCTTAATTTACCTATTATGATGGGAGAAGAAAACTAACCCATGTGTAAACTGGAAACAAGAAAACTGACACAGAAATATGGTCTAGTAACATAATAGAATATAAAATTTGTTTGTTATTCAATGGGCTCGTTATGAAAATTTTATTCCTACATCTAGTAAGATCATGTACCACTGTTTTCCCACTAAGTTCGTTCTTAACAAATTCCCTAATATTATTATCTACAGTGATAAACAGAAGCTGCTATATGACAATGACTTTTGATTGAAACAAGCTGGAACACTTATCGATACGGCTTGCCTCAGATATAATTCCTGAGAAAGCCAGAATGGCAGTTCTATCTTTGCACCTTCTTCAACCTGAAAACATAACCACAAAAAGAAATATATGAGAATACAGTAATTGACCATCTACCTCCACCACGTTCCAGTTCGTTTTGAGCTTACACAATCTTTTTCAGCACTGAGGTCAACTTTTACTCCATTTGCTGACTTATGGAACACAACAGGAACTAGCTGCAATGAAAATAATAAAAAGATACCATTTTATATCGAAATTTGGCAACTTCAGAATCAAAGGGATGAACGTCAAGAGTATAAAGGCAAAGTTGTTAACCTCTTCCTCTATAAGGATATCATTAATGTCATAGTAATTTCCATATCCGCCACTCATTGTTTCAATTTCAAGACATGTGAAGATGATGATCATAATAGATGTAACGCAACCTAGTAACTGATAATGAAACATCCCGTGCTTTGAAGTAAGGGCATTCTTGTCTTTTTAAATAATGTACACCCGAGTTCTATA
>JAVXUL010000009.1:5273546-5287367 GCA_035590515.1 Trichilia minutiflora | reverse complement strand
ATGGTTCGGGATTACGCCTGATCAACGTGATTACCGAAAGATTGGCAACGCCCGATGATTTCCTTATGATTTGATAACCAATTTGATAAACAAAGAATTGAAAGAGAAAAGATATTCTTAACGTACTTTCTTATCAGAGTTTTGGAAGGAATGAATATTCTTAATTACTGATTGATGTTTTTATACCTTGCTGCTATGATTATTATTATTATTATTATGTTTTCTCGTTTATGTTCTCTCACTGAGTATACTTTAGTATGCTCACCTTTTTCCCCCACTCACAGGTTTAGCGCAGCGGTAGCGTGGCGGTGGTGATTGCATCAGAAGCGGATCTCGGAGGTATTGATCCTTACTTGACTCACTCTCGCTGCATGCGTCCACTGGGAGCGTCATTTATTTCTTTGTATAGTTTATTGTATTTTGGCTTGTGGACTTTTAAGATAAATGTATTACGCTTTGAAATGAAAAATTTTTGTTATTATCATTGTTTTATAATTAATTTGAAAAACAATGTATGGTCATGTTTGATGGAAATTTGAAATGTTTAAATTGTTGTGATTGCATAGAAATGAACAGTTTGAAAGAAAATTTCTGGGAAGTGATTTATATTTATTTACTTATGATTTCAGTCTTACAGGTTCTTAGTAAGCGTTCTGAACCTAAAGAATGCTTATTAAAAATCTGTGGCGTCTGTTACATATGAGCCCCACAAATCGGGGTGTGACAGATAATCACTCCTCAGCATAAATTTTGACTGGCCACAGCCATATCCTCTACAATTATTGTAGAAATCATATCACATCTGCACTATTCAGAGATGAAGATCTCAAATTTTCTTCACATGCATAAAATATAAGTCCCAGAAATGAAACAGACCAGATTCCACTGTCGCAGGAACATAAATAAATAGAATAAAAAATGAACAAATCAACACTAATACATGTATACAGACAGACAAGGACAAACTAAAACCCGTCCAACTTCCAGATCTCTCAGCTTTAAGAGAGAATCAGATTCGAATTCATCCTCGAATCCACTATCGCTTCGCCGCACAAGACATCTAAAGATTCTAAACTTAAACTAAAAAGATCTAACAATTCAAAAATAACATTAAAATTTAAAAAAAAAACTAAGTTAGTCAAATTACAGTAAAAAGTTCACGATCAATTACAATTTTCATGATCATTTTATGTAAAACTGAATCGACAAACCCTAGAGTGAGAAACTAAAATCAATAGCAGCTACCTAGAAACAGAAATAAAAAAAGAAATTAAATTATACAGACAAAATGAAGACCGACTGACTGTCGTAATTGAGAAAATAACGTATAGAGCGTATTACCCGAATTATTCTTCGTCTTGTTTGTTTAGCCATTCTCAGGGATATCCCAACTCTTAAAAAGCGGGAAACTTAAAATTGTTACGAAGAGGTTGGTTTCAATGTGATACGATCTAAAGACAAATTCCAATGCTTGCCAATCATACAACGTTCAGGCTCAGATGGGACATTAATTGAAAAGTGAAGGGTCATGGATCAATAAAATGTTGCTCGCATGCTCCTTTACTGCCCTGGATTTTTCCCTTCAAAACTGCAGCGTTTAAGCATCTTGTAAAATAAAAGATAAAAAATCAATAAAATGAAAATGTACATGGGAGTTTAGGCATAATATTTGAAATTTATTTCAACCGTGATATAATTGTCGCACAACACTCATGTTAATGTCATGTGCTAGTGCCATAATTAAAGGAGGAGGGGGGGTATCCTTATTTATCTTAAAAGTTAAGAGATATTTATTTTATTAAAATAATATTTATTAGTTATATGATTTGATAATAACTTTTTTTACCCTTAAGAAAATATTAGACTAACTTTACCGCATCCGAATTAAATTTGTACAAGAATTTGTACACCTAGCATTATTTTTATTTTATAAATTAATAATACAAAAAAAAAGATATTTTATCATTCATGAAATAAATACATTTATTTTCGTAATTGTTTTTAAAAAATATATAATCACATATTATAAACATGTATGAAATATATTTAGTAGTATTGTGTGACTATTTTTACTTGTTTAGTAATTTAATCCTATAATAATTATAGATTTAAAATCATATCTCAATTTCAGTCATATTCATACCAGTACAAAAAAATAATCACAAAATTCTTCTTCTAGCGCAGAGGCTTGGATGGAAGATGAATCGTCTTGTTCACAGTTTTAAGTTCAATCCCCTTTCAGGTAAATGCAAATTGGATGCAACAATAAAATCTATAATGTGCACTTTATACAATAAACAATTTGCCTCACAAATTACAAGCTGCTACAACAAGGAAACAAAAAATGCTTTTAATTTCATTTCTGGCGATGCCTGTGTAAATGTTCTCCTTCTTGGTTCTTCAACTCTCAGTGTACGGATTGTGCAAAAGAAGCACAAAGTATGAAAATGAGTCCACATCCTAGTCCCATGGGATCTCCCTATGGAATGTCCACTCCGAGGGATTTAACGTTGTTTTTCCATCAGCAGCAACAAGATCATATGGTGAGTTCTCTGAAAATTCAGAGTGCATGGACTTCCAGTACAGAGATGGCTTCCACTCGGGTTGCTTGAGCACCTTCAGTAGCTCTGCCACTACAATCTTGCTCCCCTCCTCAGAAAGATGAACCCCATCTCTAACAAAAGTAGAAATTCAATCATTAATTTGACAAAGGAATGTCTATATTCAACCTTTAGCGGGAAAAATTCTTTTGGTACACAGCAAACAGAGATATAACACCAACCAAATTAACCTGGAAATGGATTGATAGATGAGATACCTGATGTTCAGTCATTAGTGAAGCCAAGTTAATTGCCACGATATATCTTTCTTAGAAAGAGAAGATTGGTCATAATAAGCTCGTCTGTATTCTAAAGAATACAAGAAATCCGCCATATTATGCCATATTACTCAATCTTGATATTCACAACCAGAAGTCTCTCTCAACTAGAAGTGAATCGCTGTCATAACAAATGCTCTAACAAACAGGTAAAAAAAAAGAGAGAGAGATACTACACTGAATATCATTTCAGAAAACGTGCTACACAAGGGGGTAGCGTATAACTTTTTATCTACGGAAGGCAAATTTCACACATAAAGCTTATTGCTTTTTCAGCCATGCATTATCTTGTGAGGAACAACAATTTGACTCAACGATATTTTGTGCATGCCATAAATTGGATTCTGCTCGAATAATAAAAGAAATTCCAGAAAGTATCCATACAGTAAATACTCCATAATCAAAATTTTGGACTTCAAAGTATAAATGTTTACACATATAGAAAACAGAGAAAACCAACTTAAATTGTAGTATCAATGTTGGTAAATTACATCATTTCCACATAAAAGCATGTGCCAAAATATGGTGTATATAGAAGGCAACCAAAAGTAGATCACAGCATAATGAAATTCTGGGGCTTGATTGTTTGGGAAAAAATAAATGCCGAAAACACAAATGAAGGAAACTTACGTAAAGCAAGCAGTCATCCAACGATCTTTTTGCTGAAGTGCAGTAAAAAGATCAACCACCTTCACATCCAACTCCTGGCATAACTTTATGCAAGCATCTGAGTATCTTTTGCATAACTCATTTGTTCGAACAAGCTCACTAAAAATTCCACTGGTTTACGAAATATACAAGCCTTAGAATTGGTTCAAAAAATAAATAAATGACATGAAAATTAATCTACAAGATAGGTATCACAGCACCTGGTGCCCCGACGAACTCTGTCCTCATCAACAGGAGGACAAGTAAGAAAAATGATGCGAATTGTATCTGAAAGACTCTGATTTCAAGCATGTTATATTAGAATGTGTGTCCAATATCATTCTCAATTTTTTTTTTCTAAAAAAAAAAAATTGGTTAATTGGTTTGAGGGTTGTCCAGTGTCAATGCATGGACAACCAAACACCTAACTTGGTAAACAAAATGAAGTAAATCCATGCAATATCATGTGCTCTTGCAATAACACCATGAGTAGTCAAGGTCAATTAAACATGAGATGTACCGCATGGATTAAGGCCATTACATTCATGACAAACTACCATTAAGTAACTCACGTGTCAGGAAAATACCTTGAGATGAATTGCAATCTTTCTCATATTGTCAACATATTCAGGAAGTGGTACATGAGGACCTAGACCAGATGGGTGAGCCCCCATTGAATCATTACCGCCAAAATAAACAATCACCAATGAAGGCTGTATAGCAGCATCCTGCGTAGGGCAAAAGGTAGAACGATAATTATATTTGCACTAGAGAAGCACTATAAAACCAAAGCACATCATATATTTCACGAGAAGAATGATGCTGTTATAATATCGTTATTCCTGAGTTTTATTAACAAAAATCATATAGTGTTGCAAGGCTACTAAGTTTGGCAGAATTTCCATTGATATTACCTCTGATTCCATCTTAAAGAAAGATAATCTAAAAGCTTAGAACTAACAAGTGAAAATACAGGAACACCCATAACCAATCCTAAACATTACTCATTTAATAAACTCTTGCTTTTGGATTTGTTTTTGACATTGCCAGCAGTGCTTTTAATCAGAAAAATTATTTTATATCTACGTTACAATGTTTGGCTGAAATAGATCAAAGGCCATTTTGGTAAAACTATGAAAAAGGGCTTACATAGTTTTATAAAGGTATCTTTAGGTAAAAATTAAAAAGAAAAAATAACCCTTGAAGCTCTGTCAATAGAAATAATAGGCGCTTTATCAAAACGAATTTTTAGTAATTTCGGTAAAAATGCTTGTACTTCAAAGACGCTTTCTACCAAAAATATAAATATAAGTAAATACCCTTGGAAAAACTTGATCAAGAACTTGAACGGCACGTCGTGAATTCCATCCATAGTAACCTCGCAGCAATATATCTGCCTATCACAAATCCAAAAACAGGGGAAAAATCCATATTGAATATTGCAAACACAAAATAAACATGAAAATCCTACACTAAATTTACATTAAAAAAAATGTTAATAAGAAAATACATAAAAGTTAAAACAAGAGAAAGAAAAACACTTTGCGAGCATAAATGTCGGAGAGAATGGCGCCCCAACCGCCGTTACTGTAGCTGAGCTGGACAATGGACGATCCAAATAACACGAACTGGGGCCTTGAGGGTCCCACCATTTTCTTTGTTTCCGTCTCTTTTTTCTCTAAAACGGAGATACTAAAATCACCTTGCCACTGCAACCACCACGACGAACCACAATCACCACCGCCCGAAAGTAAATAACTCTGAGAACAAACTCTTTGCGGTACAGGGACTTTTATATTTGCTATAAAGTGTACTCGCTTTATATTTGCTAATGTTGACGGAATAAGTGTACTCGCTCTGCGATGATGACGTGTGGAAGTTCACCTCGTCGAAAATTTGGCAGATAAATAATTCTCCTTGAATAAAAAATGAAAAGGTAGTAATACAGTAGTTTGTGGTTTGTGGACCCCTTTTTCCCTCACGATGAATAGGGCGAAGAACGATAAATAATACCCTGTGTTTCGTAAAATAATAAATATCTTGTCTATTTTTTGTAAAAGAAAATTATTTAAATTAAGAAATTATGATAAATAATCCTTCCCTCAAAAACATTAAAAGATCAAGAATAATAATAATATAATTTTAATAATTTTTTATAAAAATTATAATAGTTTTCGCACTTAAAATGAAAATATAATAATAATTTTATTCTCATCCAATAATAATATTTTAATAAGATATTTATTATTCATCCACTCGTCGATTAGAATAAAATACTAATAATACTCTAAATTATAAAAAAAAAATATTTATTATAATTTTTAAATTTAAAAAAATTATCACAAACATAGAATAAACTTATTACTTCTCATTATAATAAATAAATATTTAATTTTTTTATATCTAAAATTATTATTTTAATTAGTATATTCTAACTTATAAGAAGGACAACTTATCATCATTAAATTTCAATTTTTAAAATTATTTTATTATAAAATTTATTTTTTTTAATTACAAATCAATAATATGTTTATTCTTTGTTTTCAAATCAATATTACTACTTGAATTTGTTAATGAAAAAGCCCTTTTTAGATTTGAATTTGAATAAGTAACTTATACCTCACCACTACGTTACTATACCATTTAGTTAAAAGAGATGCTTGATTTAATTGCTTAATGGTGTCACTGGGTGGATAATATATCTATATATTACAAATACCCCTCACGTTTCAGACAATGCACCACGTTAGTTTGTTGCGCGGTGCAGAATCATTAATTGATACTCACCAAACCAGCCAACTGTCTACCCTGCAATTACCGTACTAGTGAGGTGTTTGTCACAATTCATGAACGATTATGTGGATCTGATTGCTCATTATTTATTTCTCTAAATGACCGTCGGCTGACTGTGAATCCTCGATATCATCGTTGCCTTAATCACAGATGAGAATAACTGGATCCCAAGTCCCAACAGCCATTAAGTCGCCCATCGCCATCATTCAGCCTATCATCAATCTTGCTTTCGATTAACAACAACCGGATCCTTTTTTTTTCTTCATATTTTTACAAATAAATACATAATTTATAATTTATACTAAAGCTTTCGTTTTTCTTTTCTTTTTTATTTTTTTGATATACACTTTTAAAGTTGAAAATCTAACATCACTCATTCTGATTAGATCTATCAAAATATAATTCGGATATCTGGATGATTGGATCAATGATGGGATCTGCTTGTACATCAAAAAACAAAGAACTTGGAGAGTCTAATGTTATTGCATAAAGTTTGCCTTCATTTGCCAACGCTGCGAGGGGGAAATACTTCTTTGATTGGTCCATTTAAAAACTAGACATGTCGTCGTTGTTACATCGTTTAGGTCCAGACAAAGGAGCTTAAATAGTCAAACAATCGTTTTCCGCAATACCTGTGTTTTGCTAAAAGGTACCAAAAGTCAACCACCGGCTTTATGAATTTCCCATACTTCTGTAACAACCAGAACCATCCAATACTTTCATATTTTGTGAAACTTACAAGCTCATAAATCATCACCAATTCAAATGACTTTGGCCGCAAGAAATTTATAATAATAATAATAATACAAAGAAAAAAAATACCTCAGGGGTGCAATGAGTGTAATAAACTAATCAGTCTAAAACCAAAGATTTCTTAAATTTTGAATTACAAATAATGTAAAAATAAGTAAGTCAATACCACATTATCTTCCACCTTCCACTACCTTAACTCCAACATCATCTTTAGACTGTAGAAACATCTATTTATATTGGTACTTGACAACCAAAATTTTACCAACCAGTTACCCAATCTATAAACAACTATAGGCTAGATTTTATTCCATATGTCAATCTCAAATATATTTCTAATAATTAATATGGATATTTTTACGCTCAATAGGTGTAATCTGATCATTTCAACATATAAATAACGATTGCTTAACGTCTATTTTATATTCGAATCTTTGAAAATATAGTGTTTATAAACTATCTTTTCATGTGACGACTATTTAATATTTATCTGAAATTCAGTAAAATAAAATTATTTAATTCTTAAATTCAATAAAATAAGATTTTTCACATATAAAAAAAAAAATATTTTCATCTAGCAACATGAAGATTGTTTATATTCCAATATAATATAACATCTATTTTGACATAACAATTCAATTCAAAAATATTGAATAATATCCCTTCCAACTATATTTTCCCGAAGATTGTTTATGAATTTGTTAAAAAAATATTAATAACTTTTATACCCTAGCACATATGATTATTGGAGTAAAATATTTTAATCCTGAAAGGCCGCCAAAACAACATTTAAAGATAATATTTGACTAATTTAAAAAAATCATCCATGAAATTATAATAGTTATAATAGTTCAACGCAATGATATATTTAACCCTTTCGTAACAAAATAAGAATAAATAAATAAATAAAAATTAAAAATTTAGAATTTATATAACATAAAAATAAAATCTATTTTTTATTGTTTTACAAAAGTATAAGAACAGACTTGTATGTAAAAAGCTTTTTACCCTTATCTTGTTAATTTTTAATAGACAAACCTTAAAAAATTAAAATTCTTTGAGGTATTTTTAATATTTTGAATTGAGTTTTTACGTCAAAATAGATATTATATGCATTAGAATTGCATCGCATTAGAACACAGTTATCTCAAAATAGTGGAATAAAAGTATTCCTAAGTAACAGTGTTAGAACAATTCATCCAAACTGAAGCTATCATACTTCATACACGCATAGAAGGGTAAAATCGTAACATCAAAGGAAAAATATAAATTTATTTATTTCTTACACCCACGTTCTGCTCAGATTCCAAGAACTAGTATCAGAAAACGAGTTAACCAAAATTTTTCAGACGGTTCATTAATGGAGCATTGGAGCTAATGTCCTGACTAACAATTTGGTTTTCACAGTTTATGGTATAATGACATGAATCAAGTCCCGAGAAAAATAGCAATATATTATCCATCTCTGGACTATGAAAAAGAATCATTTTATTGGTTCTTTTTTCACTTAAAAAATGAATGTGTCAATCCGTGCAAAAACCTGCATGCTAACAGCAAGGTCTCAACCACGGAGACAATCAATATGAGAATCTACTGTTTAATTACCATACAGGATGGACTTCGATCTTCAGAACTGAGTACGTTTCACTCATGGCTATGCCAAATACAAAGCTTTCCGGACTTGTAAAAGCCACAAGAACATCTCTATGGTGAAAAGTCGAACTTCCAAATAAATTTCTTCCAACCAGACACTGAAACTATGTAAAAAGGATTTGCCCTGTAACATCTTTGCCTCAATAACAGCCTTGGAAGAAATTTTTCCGATAATCAAGAAGGTCTCAGGAGAGGGTCCCTGTAACTGTACAAAAAAACATTTCAACCAGTAGAATGATTAAATACATTACTTGCCTTAAAACCCGTTCAAATAAAAAGCCCTTTTGCTGTTAACGTTAATTGGGAGTTGAAACAACTATACCAGAGAGTTATTAACAGCTCGCAAACAGTCATTTGTCTTCAGCATTAAGAGAATTACACGTGGCAATCTCCGAAGGAGCTCCGAGATTTGAGGAAAATACTGGGATGCATACATCTGTGAAGAACAACAAGATTTTGCCAAACAAGTTGTAAGAATACCCTTTTGTCACAAGTCATCAATCCCACCTATAACAACTTCATAAAAAGAACCGCAAAAGTTCTTTTTGGGCCAGATACTTATAGTTTTGGTGCTCAAAGAGACAAATCAAATTTTGAGAAATCACCTGTAATTCAGAACGATCTCCATCAGTGCCTTGTATGACTAAATGATCAACAGCTGGGTCAGTGACCCTCTTCCAGGGCCTCATAGTTAGAACCCCCGCAAATAGTACATAAAGATCCTCCCCTGCACCCAATTTGATGCTATATTTCTTTATTGCATTAGCATCAGCAAATACCAATGCCTGCAATCAGCATCAACACATCAAGAAGACAACAGTAAGTTGCTCAAAATAGAAAACCGAGGATCATCAACGATGAAAATAAATACAAGGAAATCATCAACACCTTCCAAAGAGCAGCATAATTAAATTTAGTAGCAGCATCAAGTTCTTTATACAGACCATGGTCAAGAAGTATCAACTGCGGTTTTCTCTTACCTGCGTATATGAAGGGGAAATGAAACTATGTAAGAAGCACGAGCTAAAAGTAAAGCATTCATATGGAGCGTTATAATGAACATGAGGTGAAGTAAAGGTGTCATATCAGTCTTAACACAAAGGAAATCTTCACCAAATATGCTTCTTTTGCCTTCCGGCAATGGGCGAATTAGCAAGTTGGCAGCGTGTGGATCACAATGCACAAAACCATGCTTAAACATCATTTCGGCAAAAACCTGGCTAACCTGTTTATAATTAAATTAAAAGCATCAAATCTATATCCACATCTTCCCAAAAAAATGTAAGGATTGGTATTTAGAAGGACGATGATATCAGTGCACATTTTTCCAACTTAACAATTAATTGATTTAATTTTTGTAATACTAAGCTGTTGAAGGATCTCAAGGAGATGTTGCGTTCCCCCTTTATATTAGCCTCAACATGGACCAAAATGTGTAGGCTACATAATCTCAAGTTTACTTAAGAAAAATGTAACTGGGTTATTGGGGCTAAAGGCTAAAACTTACTAATCTAGAAACTTCAGTAGGTTGAATACCAAGCTTTCGAATGGTCTTGACATCATTTACTTGAGCACCATCCATAAATTCCATGATCAACAACTTCGAGCTACTTAAATTCCAATACACCTTTGGTGCGTATACATAATTTGCAATGTGAGGAGACAGTTTCCGAAAATTATCCAAAACTCTCACACTGTTCTTGGCTTCAAGCAAAAAGTCTAGTTCCTGACAGCCACAAGACCAACTGGTCAATCACATGTTACACTGCTTTGGATGATGATTCATTTTATAAAATTGAGTGAATGCATTGGATACTAAACTGGGAACACTGCTACAAATGATTTACCTTGATACAGATACACAGCGCCAATTTGAACAGAAAAACTCAGTGTCAATTCTTTCTATTCTAAAAAATTTTAACCATCACATACTTAGATGCTTTGGCTACCTAATGTCTCCTACTCTACCGTTTCTGAGTCAAAAGTAACAAATCAATTGTAATTGATGAGCCAAATCAACATAAAATCTGTAAGTATCAAACATTTGTTGAAGGAAAAATTATCGGAAATCAGCAAGCATTCCAACACCAGAACCAGTTTGAGGAAGTTGACAGAGCAGGACTTCTAATAATCGAAAAGAAATGTCTAAAGTAAACATCAAGTTCTATTAAAATTATTCAAAATAGAAACCGACACAAAATTTCTGTTAGCAATTAAAAGAGTTTAAACTATGGCTTCGGTATTTAAAGTATAGGCATTTAGAGTATAAGCTACAGATTATGGTAGACAGCTTAAGTTCATCCTTAAAGAAACATTCAAGATGTAGGGAGCATTGAGAACAACAGCTCAGATGCATTAAATTATAGATAAAAAGAATTTGAATTGCAAATGCAAACAAGTTAGGTACCAAATCTATGATAAATATGTTATATACATGAATTAAAGGAAACATATTCAGGAAAAAAGGTTAAAAAAATAGGGCACTTATTAAATTAACTTGCCTTGGGTAAACTTTCACGCATTTCAGCAACCAACCATCTGCATAAACCAATAGATTTTCACGTATTATTAGAGTAGAACACAGAAACTTCATCCAGAAACAGATGCATATATAAATACCCATCCAAACATAAAAGAATGAAGGTACACCCATATATTTTACTATTTTTTCATGAAACTAACCAGTTATGTATGAATGGTTAGCATAGAGCACCATATTTAATTCATAACCTATAATATATAGAAGGAGGATAATTAGCAAGCATAGAGACCATATAGAAAAGTACCTATAATCAAATGATGGAAAAAGCCAATGAAGGGTGTTAACAATCAATTCCACAGTGGCATGATCTGCAGCCGCAGTATCGGTCATGTGAGTGTGCTGAACCTGAATATCAAGGAAATATATTGAACATGGAAAGAAAATTCCTCATAAGAAAAATTCTAATCCTATATTTGTGCACAATTTGCATGAAAACTTGAGCTCCAGTTAGCCTGCACTAATTGCAATTTGAGAAAAAGTGAAAACGACTAAAACCTTAACAGCCACTTTTTGGCCATCACATGTCCGGGCAACATGAACTTGGGCAAGAGAAGCGCTTGCAATTGGAACAGGATCAAATTCATCAAAAATCTGTACAGGAAATAGACATATTCAGTGGCAAACAATGTGCCTCTGATTAAGACCAGTATCATAATCAAGAAAAATCATGAAAATTTGCTCACAACATTGCCAAGCACCAAATATGAATCTCAAAAGGAACCATAAAGCTGTAACAATTAAAAAAGAACTCATTGACCTGTTTATATGCAAATTACATTCCAAGCAATGGTCGAGGAGACAAGAAGAAATTAAATCAAGTACATACTTTATCTGGCGTTTCTCCAAGCTCTTGCTTGAAAACATCACACACTTGTTCATATGAAGAAACTGGACATTTATTCAACATAGACTCCCTCATTGTCTGGACATACTCTTGAGGTACCAAGTACTCCTGTTTGATTAAAAAAAAAAAAGAAAGAAAGAACTTTCAGTGTAAACTTTCAATTGACGAATGTAGTTCCTCTCACACAATCAGTCGTCAAACTTACAAAAACTCATTTCAAATTTAATATAATATATAGAGTTGGCTGTTGGGTTTTTAGTTTTTCATCATAAATCAAGTAGATAGAGAGCCTACCAGCTGCCCAATATGTTGACCAAGCTTGATATATATTCCCCCATTTCTGAAACAGAGTTCTTGAAGCTTGCTTGCAGACCTGAGATGAACTTCATGTTTGACCTTAGCTCTTTCGCTACTTCCTTCGGGCAGTCCCCACAGAGAGTATTCATAATCTACAGACAATTCACATGCAAAAAAAAAATAAAGGTTCAGTCTTTGTAAAACAATAATAATAAACCTATATACACAATAATCCACCAGTATCAATCGCAAACGATTGGAATATGCATATTTTTCCAACTCATGAGACTGATTATATAACAGTCAACACTTGGAAACAAAGTTCTCAGGTGCGTTTTCAGTATTTATAAAACAATTTGATAAATAATAATCATTATCAAGCTGAAATTTAAAGTTATAGAAAAATTATTTTCTAGCCAAAATAAAATGCGATTATACGAGTTATGATTTAATACATAAAATAAAATGTCAACTGCAGTTATAACTGAAGTGCTTGTTCAAATTCATCGACTTTTTAGTTGGTGTAAGTCTACAAGTAAACATCAACAACATAAATACTTACAATCATCATAACCGAATAGATAATCTCGTATAAATTGAGTAAGAGAATCACATAAATTCAAGCGAAATGATGCAGTGTGTAGGTACCGAAAGCGATGGAGGCGGCGGTGATGGAGTCCCGGACAAGTCGTAGGGGGACGGTGGTGCATATCTTGAGCGCCGTCGCTGGATCTTCTGAGTTGGCAATTGTTGCTGCAGCGGCACCGCCACTCAAAGCCGTGGCTGCTACCGCAAGCTTCGCACGAGTGTGCCACACAGATCGCGCGGCCATTTTTTCCCCGGGTTCAAAATGAGACGGGTAGTGAAAAGAACTTGATATTTTTGCAAGAGGAGATTCCAATAACAATATCCTTACGTATTTTCCTGTGTTGTCGGAATTGCTTCTGAAAACTAATATCAGCTGGGCCTGTGCAGCTCACTTTATCGGATTAATTTTAATGGGTTCGATGATTTTGGGCTTTCCTTAAATGCTTAAAACATCCGCCAACATTCTGATTTTCCCTTTATTCCGTGGGAGCACCAAACCACAGGAGTTCATTTCAATTGACAGTCGAGGTGTTATTGGGTATCATCTCAACAAACAGTGCCGCATGCAGAGAGTGTTCTATAATTGAAGATTAAAAGAAAATAGTTGAAGATAGTGAGTGTAATTTTAGAATATCAACATGTTTGTGTTAGCAAAAGTTGTCAAGATTTTATAGGGAAAATATATTTTATTCACTAACGCGATAAATCAATGAACAAATTTAATAAATATTTAAATTTTATCTCCATAATTTAATATTAGGTGTCATTACTGCTAAATGAATTGTAAAACACTTGGTCTGTTATAATTTTTCCTGATAGAAGAAGTAA
>JAVXUL010000009.1:5252741-5266242 GCA_035590515.1 Trichilia minutiflora | reverse complement strand
TTAAAAGCCTCCTATGTGTTTAGTGTTTCGAACATCGATCGAGGAGGTTATGTTAGAGCCATGGAAATGGCTTTATTTATCTGTTCGGTGCTTCTGGCTATTGCTCATGTCGTTGTTGCATATAGAACAAGTTGCAGAGAGAGAAGAAAACTCCTTGTTTATAAAATTGATATTGAAGCTGTAAGTCTTCTCACTATTTTTCCTTTTCTTTTCTCCAATAATAATTAATTTAAGTGATTCATGTAATAAAAAATTGGTTGATATTATCGTCCTGGTAGTGGGACACGTTGCACTGTTTGGTGGGAAGATCTGGGACGTTAGATGTAACGTAACAATGAAAGGTTAAGGAAATTTCATTAGTCAATCAATCACCAACTGAGTGTAGAAAGTTTGAAATTTTGTTCTTCTGGATGGTCAAGTGTATGAATTGGTCCTCTCCTTTCTTCTTATTTCCCTCTCCTCCCCTCTCCACCCCCCAATAAACTCCTATGGAAATTTACCTCTAGTTTGTTTCTAGCTGTGTTCTCATGAACGACGTCTGTTGAGGCTAACTTGTGAAGAAAAGTCAAGTTTGTGTCTTGAAACATGTAAAACCTGACCTCCCATGTGATCATAATGTGCATATGTTGTTTATTTTTCTTAAAAAAGTTCATGTTTCTGTACTTGCTGACTCAATCTTCAAGCAGATTGATACATAATATCTTGTGTGCAGAGAATCTCGATGGGCTCAGGAATGGGAAATTATAATTTTATATTTGACCTATTTGGTGCCTATGCAATTTGCCACTGTGCGTGCCCAGCTCCATAACATGAACTCCACCTACCTTTCTCTGTTTTTGTAGAACCTTACCGACTTCCTGATCTGGGTATTCTCATCGCATCTCATAACTACTAGAAAATTTGATTCCTTAGCATCAAATATGAGCTGGGTGACTTCTCCTTGGATCTTTTTCTTTTAAATTAAACAACTCTATTCCTTTCCCATTTCAAAATACTTAATAGAAATAAACAGTTGTAAGAAAGAGAGAGTTTTTGGGGCAAATGTCTAGAACCTGTATTCTATCTGTTATGCATTAGAAAAATCAATTTTCACTTCATGAAATTAACTAGGGGAGCTTTTGAAATGAACAACTTTTCTCTCCATCCATAGGCATCAAAAGTCAAAACTCAATGTGAAATTAAGATCTTGGTTTGTGTTTCTAACTTTATGAACCGTGTCTATCTGAATATATGCTTCCGTTACATTCCCTCTAGAAGCCTTCCCGACAGGCAAAATCCCATGTTAAGTTTCTTAACATACAAGTGAAAGATCCACAAAGTTTATCCACAGCCACAATTACCGCTCATAATTCCTACAAAATTTCACCATCATACTAAATACTCTTTATTTTTTAATGATGTTAATTTGTGACACAAGAAATCAAATGATAAAGTTATAATTATATTAATAACGGTGTGCCATGTGTGCAGGTTTCAGCTTACAAGAATGGTTTTCCAAGGTACCATCAGAAGATTCTCAAAGAAGAAAGAGCTAACTGATCAACGACATTAACAATGAAGGAACTTCAACATATATATAAATTAATTTTTCCAAATCACATTCATCCGAGTCAAATTTCAGGTATCTTTTTTTAAAAATAGTGTTTTTTTGTTTTTATTTTTGTCTGGATGTCTCACATTTCATCATCCGTGTGCTGGCGGACCATGAATTTATTTCTTTTCTTCTGTTTCCTGGTGTCAGATTAACTAACTGAAAGCTGTGGATGTTTTTACTGTTACAGATTCATCTGAACACGACTTTGGAGATGAAGAGAAGGTTAAACAGGCGGCGGCTACATAGTAGTTATCAATTAAACCACCACGGCTATATACATATACCATAAGGAAAACATGCAAGAATTTTGAAATGTTGGCTATGTGTTGTCATATTGATTATAGAGATTATTGTAATTAACATGTACAGCTGGTATTTGTTTAGTGAAATGGAAAAGGATTAATGGAACTGGCCGAAGGCCTGTCATTTCCAAAATAGGAGGCTTAAAGTACTCAGTATTTGAGCTTGGATCACCATAACATTCAATTCCGTCGTAAAACTTAATGTTTATTTTTTTTTCACTCGTTCTAATGCCAAAAACTGCCAAATAACAACCCAATGATATAGGAAACATACTTCCTATAAGAATTTCTCAAATAACAACCCAAAAAAATTGACAAATTTTTATGGAATAAAACCTATTCATGACGTAATAGAGAGGTTATTAAATTTTGGATTCCGGCACTGTCATTATTTAAGACTTTCACAAAGTAATGGGGTGTCTGAGTGTCTCTAAACTAATTTTACTGATACTGGACTGGTTGGACACGTGTCACGCACATCACAAATATTTTTATATTTGCTTCATTTTAGCTAGTACTGTTCAAGCGGATGCCATTACAGTACTCTTTTGACACAAATTTGGTTTTATGTTCAGTTAGAGACATTTTTTCTTTTGTGAAATATTAAGAATGTTGGTGACACGTGTATCAAATCAATTGAATACAGTGATCTTTTGCGAAATTTTGGGGATCTATAGATATTATATTTGATAATCCATCTTTTAATAAAAAAACGACACATTGTCTACTAGAATTCAAAGAAAACTACACGTCGTTTGTAGACAGGGCAAAATTTCCAAGTTGGCTTGACTCGAATCGGTTCATTATTATAGCAGTAGGCCGTGTTGATGACGCGCTGGATAAGGTTCCAACACGCCCATTGGAATAAAATAATAATAAATAACGAATTACAAAATTTGAAAATAAAATAAAATCTTCAAAATAGGATTTTTTTGAGAGAAAATTTATTTATTTTACTGTTTTATTATTATTATTTTTTTGAGACAGGAGAGTTTTGTTGAAAAGATAGTCTCATCTCATCTGAAAATAAACTCTTTCATTTCAAAAATAATTTAAAAACGAGAGAAAGAATAGAAAATAATAAAAAGAAAAATTGGAAAAAGATGAAGTAAAAAACTATAAGAAATAAGAAACAAAAAAAAGTGAGTATATGAAGAAAAAATAAAGAAAAAAAGCATAAGAAGAATAAAGATATTTTTTTTCTTTCAATTTCAACGTATTAAAATAAGAGAAAATTTAGATGTAAATTGAAAATAATAAATTAATTGATCTGAATTTATTTTTTTCTTCTTCTTATTATCAAAGTTAAGATTTTTTTTTTTTTTTACTTTGAAGAAAGCAAATAAACAAAAAATAGCTTTTTTCGGTTGGTCCATCTGATTTCAGGTCCATGTTCGTCACATTGGGCTGTCCAGACCAGAAGAACGCCTGAGTTCAGGGTGTGATATTTCCACCCCTATTTTTTTTCTAATAGCACCTCATTTACTGGACAAATGTTCATAAGAATTAAAAATTATAAAATTTTATAAATTAATTTATATAATTAATAAATATAATATTACTTAAATTTAAATATTTATCAATAAATTATTTATATAAATTATAAAAATAATATAAAACATTATTTTTTTAAATTTAAAATTTTATATTTTTTCACTGGTCACTTTAATGTATTTATATGTACTAAGAAATATATTTTAATTTAAAAACGTATTTAAAGTACATAAAAATTATAGGATAAACGATTTTTTAAATTAATATAGATAATAATTTAATTAATATTTATTTGTTTTTCATTATTTCATTTAAAAATTAATACATGGGGCACAATTATAAAAATAAAATAAAAGTATCATCACATTATATTTTGAGAAGATAAAATAATTTTTATAATTTATTATAAAAAAATTTATTAATAAATATCTGAACGTGATAACTATTAAAAATATCAAGAATATTATCAATAAATTAATTTTATATGAAATTTATTAAATAAAACATATATATTTTGTAAATTGATTTAAAAAATTATAAAATTTATAAATTAAATGAGATGCAATGAAAAAAGATAAGTGAAAATATCATCACCCCTCGGTTTAATTTTCAGTTGCATCCGTGGTCTAGCACGGTCTTATTTGCATGATGATAAATAAATAATTTAAACGACAAGACGTCCATCAGGTTAGATTATGACCGACAAATAATCCATGAACAATAGTACCATTTCGTGTCTGATACGACGTCGGAAAAAGTTCGGGAGCCACAAACGATTCAATTCTCTGGGAAGGGCAAAACGAAAATTCGGGCGTCTTGTTCTCATATCGCCCTCCCTCTCTTACAGTAACACTAAAGCGAGCAGCTCATTCAGTGAAAAAACATACAAATAGTAGAAACAAAAACTACGGACTGCAGAACCATAGATATGAGGTTCAATTTCGATTTGTCGGAACCAACCACAGACTCACGCCGTCCCCTCACGCCGAAGGAAGAAGTCGAGTGGGTGCCGCTTCAGTACCACCCTGTGTTCTCCGCCTCCGACGCCGCCGAATTCAGCAATGAAACAGCTGAAACTCCAAGAAATCTGGTGACCTGGGACGGAGCATCTCGGTTATACTACTGGGACCCTCACAAACTATGCCTTCATCGTATTTCTATTAGGTTGGGCGAACCTGACCCGACTTCTATCCTTGCAGCTTCTCCCTCTAAGGTTTGTTGAGGAGTTTTTTTACTTGTACGTGCTTGAATCGATAATTTGTGGTAATTTTGTAATTGTTTATTTTATTTATAGGTATTACAAACTGAGGTGAAACTGAATTTTGAAGTTGATAGAATCTCGATTAATAGGAATGGATCAGCTTTGCTCCTTGCTGGTTCAGATGGTCTTAGTGTCATGTACTTGTACGGGCGTACTTGTGCCCAAGACAACAACACCATTGTTTGCAGGTAAACTTGCCTGGAGTTGTTAAATGTTGTGTTTTCTTGTTTTCATATCTTGCCAATAATATTTTCGGTCTGTGCAATTGAATAGTGGTGTATCAAATTTAACAAAGAATGTATATAATTGATGAAATTGGATAATATGTGTACAGGACTGTTTCAGTTGGTTCCCAAATATATTTTAGTAGCGGCAATGTGATTCGGACACTACAAGTTTTGTGGCATCCTTATAGTGATAACCATCTGGGAGTTCTTTCTTCTGATTCAGTTTTCAGGTATCACCAGTTTAATTATTAGATGTTTGGTACTTTTATGTTGTGGATACAGGTATGTTGTTCGTGTTGACAGTCAATATTGTACTTATGTATTCTCAGTTATTTGATTTCCCTAATCATAAAGGTACCGGAAGCATGATATCTTCATGCATAAATGGGAATATTGTAGAACCTAGAGATTGATTATAAATGCTTATTTCTTAAACCAAAAGATAATTTGGAAAAGTGTGTGCAATATTAGCATCTATCCGAAGTTTATACTATCATATAGTACACTTGTGCACAATGTGTATCAGTATACGATCATCTTTGCTCAATTTCCTTTGTATGCGAAGGATTACTTTTTAGTTAGACATTATTCTATTTTGGCAGAATAATCCTGATTCATTCTTCCATGCTTGTTCAACTTTTTTAATTTCATTTCAATTTGTTTGTTTCATCTTTAAGAGAGCAGATGAATATACCAATGTTGTACCTAAATTTGTCTCTGTAGCATGTTGGAAACACCCTGCCATCATAGTTTTACTTCAGAGAATTCACATCTGCCAATGTCTTTGGCTTTGAACTTTTGTTTGACAAACTTAGCTTCAGTCGAAGTAATGCTTAATACGGCTATTTACAAGTTATGTTTTTTATTGATTCATGTCTTGAATCTTAACAACATTTTTTTTTTCCCCGGTTTCGGTAGACTTTTTAATCTGGTTTCAGATGTCATGCAACCAGAGCAAGAATATTATTTACAGCCAGTAGAACCAGGCCGATCTAGGAATGCCGCATCAATTTGCCCTGTTGATTTTTCTTTTGGGGGAGACCACTTGTGGGACCGATTTAGTGTAAGTTCAGTTGATACTAAGAGTGCTTGGCTGTCCCTTTGTTCATGATTTTGGTTTCATTTATGTTCTCATTTCTATTGCCTTTCTTAACGTCATTGTGGTCCGGTATTCTGGAAAATTTGTGACCTGTTGAAATTAGTTGCAAAACATTTTCAACTAGCAAAAAGATCATATTCTTTAGCACTGATAATGTATTTTTGAGCTTTGAGTCGTAACGCCCTCGCACCAAAGGCTTTGTGCTGTTTATTTTGCTTTTGTAATTTGTTCTCAACTTATACATTTCATCCCTCTCAAATGCAAGTTGATGTCGGCCACTAGTTATCCTTTTTGATCATATGATATTGTACAAAGGAGTTATTCATGCTCATCATCTTTGGGTAATAAGTTTGATATTCTCAATCTTATAGCTGTCTTAACATCTATTAACTATGGAGTTTTAAAATGTTCTCTCAGGTTTTTGTACTATTCAGTGACGGTTCAATTTACATCCTCTGTCCAATAGTTCCGTTTGGAAGGTATTTGGGATCCCAATAGATTAACCTGAAGGATATTTAATTTTATTTACTCACTCGGTAATTGTTTATAATTGAGTTAACTGAAGTTTAATGTGCATCAGTGTCTACAAATGGGAATCAATAGTGGAGATATATAGTGATGCTCAAACATTTGGTTTGAAATCAGTCAATTCGTCAGCTGTTAGTAATTCTAGTATAGCAATCGCTTGGCTGGAAGCAACGTTTCCGGATGTGGCTGGAGAAACAATGGATGGAGGAAATCTACCTGCCATAAAAGCTTATCCTCATTCTTTATTTGATTCTTCGCTTTCTTTGCAGGTATATTTCTATACTTTTTGTTATATACCTTCTACAAAAATTTGCTGCTCTTCTTTTCTCCTTTTCAGCATCTTCAAGAAACCAACATACCTTTTTTGGGTGGTTTAATTTTTGCAGGGCCCTCTACGGAAGGTATGTCATGGTGGAGAAGATGAATCTCTAACTGTTCGAGGTGCAGAATGTGAAGGTCGTGCTGTCCGTTTTCTCTATAATTTGGTTAGCAAAGATACAATTCTGGTGACTGCCTGGAGTGGTGGGCTACTACAAATAGATGCCCTAGCTGATGAAATCCAGCCTGTCTGGACTGTTGGTAACCCCCCTCGTCTTCGTGTTGATGTCCATGACCGTATTCTTGGTCTTGCTATGATTTGTGAGCCAATCTCAGATGAGCTTCCACTTGTGAAGCTTGATCAACCACTTGATCATACTGTTTGGTTGGGGCATCCGCCTCCACTGTTGCGATTGGCTACTGTGGATTTGGCTATTGAAGGCAGTTATATCATTACTATGGTTGCTGATCCCCTTATGCAAGAAAGAATATATGCAGTCCATGATGGAGGAATAGATTCAATAGTGGTGCATTTTCTCCCTTTTACCAGTCAAACCAGTGGTAAGGATGAGCCTAATAGAAGTCCCTCTGTGCATCCTGTCCTAAATACCTGCCAGGGAGAAACCACCTCACCATCTCCCATCTGCGGTTTTGTGTCATTGTCTGATTCATTTGGATACTCCTGGATTGTGGGAGTCACGCCCGCTTGTGAATGTGTTATGATAGAGATGAAAACTTGGAATCTATTGCTTCCCATTCAAATTGATACAGATAAGAAACCCGTGGAATTGGGAGAAAAGAAAGAGATGGATACTCCTGATATCATAAGCAAAGAACTCCTAAGTGGTCCGAAAGTGGTTCTTCTTCCTCATGCCTCGCCGAATCTACGTTCTATTGCTGCTGATTCTATTGAAGGCCGATCAACTCTTCATCAGTACTTCAAGCTATTCCACGAAAATTATGTTGAATATGCACATAAGGTGAGAGAATATACCATTTAAATCACTTACAGTTGCTTTGTTTTACTTTAATTATCCTAGATCCATGGAATTTCAGGAACTTGTCAATTTTTCTGATTTCAAATTATTGTTCCATATACAAGATGTCTGAAAAATCCTTGGATACATATACAAAATTTCTTCCATTTAGAAAGGGGTAATTTTCAACTGAGAATTTGAATACTATAATACAAGTAGGTGATTGCAATGTCTGAAATTAACAAGAACAGATAATATAAACAATATAATTGTTCATAGCTGACTATGGGTCTGTTGCATCGTATTTCAGAATTACATCTGTTGTCGCTATAGTAACGTGCACTGAGGGGTCATCTGTGCTTGATTTTTTATGATGCTTTCTGCAGCTTATTTCTTAGGACTATGCAATCAGCCTTTTTCATTGGTTTTACATAATATATTGGTTGTCTGTGCAAAATGCTGATTTGGCTTGAATCCGAAAGCGACAATATCCAGATAGTGTTTCAAGGTTCAAGGTGGTTGTCTAACTTAATGGTATGGTGATTTACTGTTCCCCTTTCTAGGTCTATTTTGAGCTAAAGCATCATGCACCGCAATTAAAACGAATCATTGATGATCAGCATACTCGTTTAGGTGAGGCACAAGAGAAGCTTTTGAAAGTTGAGGAGAATCAATCAAGATTGGAGGAGAAGATTGATCATGCAATTCAGCTACATAATAGTTTAGAACAGCGATTGCTGCACTTAAGGAATTTGCCTGGTGCACACAAGAAACCTCTGTCGAGAGCTGAGCGAGAATTCAAGTCTCAGCTTGGTAAATGACTTTCTTCACACTATAAATATTGCTTAGCTTGAGTTCATTGAAGATTTAAAATTATTTGATCTTTTTGTTTGTTGTATTTGTGCAGACCAATTTACAGGAGTTGAGCTGGATGCTTTGCATTCATCAATTGAAGCTTTAAGAGCAAGGCTGAGAAGGTACACACAATCTTCAAAAGGCGGTACAGGGAGCCTACAAAGTCAAACATTGGCAAAGAACATCACCTTAGATGCCCGAATATCCCAGCTGAGATCGTCAATTTTAAAACTCTCACTTGCAAATAGTGAGAACTCAAAGAAGGTTAAACTTGTTGAATCTGCATTGAAGAAGCAGGAAGGTAGCAAATACTGAACCTTACCTAGTTTTGGTTCAGCAGTTGTCATATTGGGAAGCACTTTTAGTTCTAGATCCATAGTGAATTTCTCTACTGTCGAGTGTTTAGCATGATTAGGAAAGTTGTTCTTACTTAGGCCTAAAGGAAATTCATGTAGTTATATTTGTAATTGTAGCGCTTCTTCTGCATTGTTTGTTCAGTAAGCATTCTGTTTCTATTTAGCCCTCTTGTAGTTCGCAGTTAGTGATTCTATTTAAAAGGAGAGTTGAGAAATAAAAATTACAGCAGTTCAAGTTCAATCTCAAGTTTATTTTTATAATTCTTTTTGTAAGTTTTATTTTAACTTCATTTCCTAGAAAGTTATGTGAAAAAGTTTTTTTTTTTTAATTATTATTATTATTTTGCTTTTTGAAAGTGAGAAGTTCCTTCTTTTGTAGTAGTTTATTCTCTTCAACTTCAATGGTGTGATTGGCTGATTGTGTGAGCATGGAGGTCAAATTCAATCAATAGGTTCTATTTTCCGATTTATTATTTTATTATCAAACTTGTTCTAGGATCCGATGATAATGCAGAAGATACCCTAGAAAGGCTCCTACTTCTCTTTCTTGAGGTATCTCTCTTCTTTGAAATCTTCATCAATAAGAGCTCAAATAAGGAATTCATTGAACCACAGAATGAAAAGACTAATTATTTACTTTCTGCTTTCGCAGCTGAATTAAAATATATTATATATGAATCATTGTATAAACTTACATAAATAAGGAAGCAGGAACTGAATCTTATACTGGTATAAACTACTCAGTTAATTATACACGATACAATATATATCATATATATTTTATTATTAAATTTGAAATGATAAGTTTTTATTACAAATTACATTCCATTACAATCCTATCACATTCTCTGTTTCTAAACCATCACCCATACCTTCCCCCATATGTTTTTGCTTTCGGCTTTGGACTTGCCTTAAAAACGTCTTTTATCTTTACATAGGATAGAAGGATTTGGTTTTGATTAACAACAACTCTCGTTTCTACGCTGCACAATGATGGGGTACCTCTTCTGCGTTCTTGTTGTCGGAAAGAAAACCAACTTATCTTCCTCTGCTGGAACCCAACTGAAAAAAAAAATAAAATAAATTTAGTAATCGAAAAAAATCAACATATTATTTAATGTTTCAAAGATGTTTTCCCTTTTTTTTTTCTCATTCCCTAAAATTATTCTCAGAATGCATCACCATTCACCACACACTTTTTTAGATTTTTGAAACATAAAGTAGAGACGATTTTCTTCCAAAATAATGTATAAAATGGTTCATCAAAAATCAACTGCGATGTACCTGAACCCCGTGACTAAGTGGTGAAGAAAAACAGAAAGCTCGACCCTTGCAAGTTCATATCCAGGGCACAGACGAGGTCCTCCTCCGAAGGGAGTGAACACATTCACTGGACTTGTCGATCTTGAAGTTTTCTGTTCATTTTCATGGGGATGTGGTCCATCGATTACTTACTTATTGAGATAAAATAACTATTTTTTAAATAAAAAAAAAAAATCATGTGAACGAAATTTTTTTAATAAGTGAAAGAAGAATATTATCCAATCAAATGTACTTACCTGCCATCTCCATGGATTAAAAGAGCGAGCATCTTTAAAATGATCATGGTCTAAATGGACTGCCCTAAACGATGCAAAAACTTTCCATCCCTTTGGAATTGTGTACCCTGATTACATTGAAAATGGGTATCAAAGAGTAACACACAAAAATCGCAAACAAGACCCGTTTCGCAGTCCATAAAATAATTGTTCAGGAATTATAAGAAATATAAGGAAAAGAAAAAAAGAGCGTTTCAGGTTTAAAAGATCCAAATTCTTCGTGGTCTATAAGAGATGGTAAGGAAATTTTTTTTTTTTTGCTTACCTTTAACGTTGACATCTGTCATTACTTTTCTAAATACCCCACTGATTATGTTAGCAACTCTCAGAGTTTCATCAACAACCTGAAAATAAAATAAGAGCAGGGATAAGCAGTGTTTGTACTGTACGCATTAAATGAATAAATAAATATAACAATATTTTATTATAGATAAACTTATTAATAAGTTGGTAGTTTTCGATATTAATTCTTGATTTTAAATCTTGGTTATTAGCTTAATTTTATATCTCAATTATTACATTGCACTGCATGAATCAAATGAATGAAAATTTAGATTTAGATTTATGTTAAAATTTTAAGTGAGATCCCATTTAAATTTACTTACACACTGAGTGAATGGCATTGATTTATAATCATTCCATTCCAGAGCCTCTTGCTTGCTCTTCTTTGCTCTAATCTCATCGTGCTCCTCCTGACCATACACATTCATATTTAGAGCTCTAGAAACTTATTAACTTAGGATGCAGAATAAATAAATATTATAACGAAAGCTATTAAAATAGATGCAAGGACATAGGAATAGTATAGTCTAGTCAGGTGGTTGAACCACTAATTACACATTCTTTTGAAAGGCACTAATTTACTCCGAAAATACTAGTCTTGTTCGGGGGACTATCAAGACCCACATTCTCTATTACTTTGGACAAACAGAGGTTCATCAAAACCCATAAAATATTAAGCCCATTTAAAAACTTAAACATTAATAATAAAAATGCATTTTATTATTTAAAATATAAATTTCTATTACATTAAGAAAAAGGTTGGTGTAATTTATCTTACAAGTCTCTGGTACATAAGATATACGGTGTAATTTCCAACTATTTTGTTATAACTATTTTATTTTATTTATTTATTTAAAAAATTACGAAGAAGCCTATTAACTCTTTTGCTCTAGTCAATAAAATATAAGGGATGATTTAAACATGTAGTCAATAGAGTTATTTCATCTCCGTCGGAGACCTACCCGTCCTATGAACATGTTGTAGTAAGCTATCCGGCCCCACAACCACTGCAGCAAAGGACAATCGAACGGTGTGGTTTACAAGATCACGTGAATGCACAAAGAGCCATACAATCCTAGGAATCAACAGAGTACAGAAGACTAGTGACTAGGGTGACATCATACTATTCACTGACTTTACACGGTTTGATGAACTTCTCCTTGAAATTTGTATCACACGTTTTTCAAAGGAGCCGTGGGTGGAAATGCAATGGTAACAATGCCATCTATATAAGGGGTGGTTTGGTCATTTCTGGAAAACCGATTTGATTTTGGTCAAAGACGAAAATTTGATTAGGTTCTGACACGTCGATAGGACATTTTTACAGCACTATCTTCAGGCTGAGGCTGGCGTGCAGTTTTAGAAGGCATCATTTTGCCCTGCTGGACAATCCCTGGCGTCTACTTTGACTTTTGCGTCTACTTTTGACTAACACTGTAAATGCCCCTCAATTTACTCTCTTATAGAAAGCAAAAATATTCCCCTTCTTAGCATCACTACACTATATATACATATATATATTTTTTAATTTTAATTACTAAAAACAAAATGCCTTTCTATTTTTATATACAAATAAATTATATGTTATTTGATGTAAAACAAGAAAAGGTGGATTATTAATTAAATATCTGTCTATAATTTTTTCTTAAATTTTTTTTATTAGGTGCAAGACAAAAATAAGTATTCATTTTTTTTATACATACATTTTATATGTTGTGTTGATAATATTATTCTTTACATTGTGTTAATCTAATAAAACCATGTCATTGTTCTTTTGTTATGAATCCAATATTTTTAGATAATTTGGATGATAAATGGAAAGAGCATTACTCTAGGAAAACTCGTGTGGGATGGTCTCAAAGAACCACTCCATCCCATCCTCTCCCATATGCATCATTTGTTCTTCTCCCTTTTCTCTCACACACCACCCATTTAATAATAATGGTTGACAATGAAAGTGAGTTTTCAAAATACACCAAAGGGATAATTATGGGCTTCGGGCTCCACCAAAACAAAAACTTTTATTTTTTATCCAAACAAAAAAGAAAGAGAAAGAGTCAAGAGTGGGAATGGCAAACCTTTAGTTGAGCCAAAGCAAGAGGAGTTTCCGTCAGAAACTTAACAGCAAGAGTCATAATAGTCGATGTAGTTTCGTAGCCAGCAACCAACAAAGCCACCATGAAATCCACGATTTCATCGTCCGAAAAGCCATCGTCTCCACCCAATAAAGCCTCTAACATGTCGTTCTTTCTCTCACCGGATTCGCTCTCCTTCCTCCTCTGTCTAACGATCAAGCTTAACGCCTCTGCAACCTTCGTTCTAGCCTTTATAATCCAACAAAAAAAAACCCTTAAATTATTTATTGTTCATTGAAATATTTTTCCAAGATGACATCTGTCTTTTACAAAATATAATTTTGGAAATACTATTATTAATATATACTTGGATGGCCCTGCGATAGGTTGGAGAGAAGAGGGGCAAAGGAAAACAGAAAAATCCTTCGATAACAAGCACGTATTCGTTCCTGAGGCTTTCAGTCCATTCACCAGGATCAAAACTCATCAGTTGCTTCACTGTTAATTCAAATGTTATCTGCAAGAGAACAGAAAT
>JAVXUL010000009.1:5210429-5222037 GCA_035590515.1 Trichilia minutiflora | reverse complement strand
AGAGAGTTAATCATACTTTAAGTGTAAAATGATAAATTTAACCCTTAATACACATACACTTTTATGTACTCATCAGCCTTCTCATATCATTTTAATACACGTCGTCGGTTTTGTTTTATTTTAGACTCATCAAGAAGATGGCTCTAGTCCCTGATCAATTTGTACAATAAGGCGAATCTTCATTTGTCACCCGTGCTCAACTGTTTCTAAACTAGAAGTTCATATTCAATATTTAACTCCTATTTTAGTATATCTCGATACTTGAGGATGTAATAAACCACAACCACTCAAAATCATGCATGTCTTTGTGCATGAACTAAAATGATTCTCCCTCAACTTAATGTGTTTTGATGTCTTGTGCACCAGTGTCTCTTGCAATTTTAACAAAACACCTCTTCTTTTGCTTACCGAGTTGTTCTAAAGATTTTTATCCTATTTATTAGCCCTAGTTCATGAACAATACACTCCCTTAACAAAGTCCATCTTTACTCTCTCAAAAATCTGTTTCACTCATAGTAATATTTTCATGTAATTTTGTCTGATCTTCGCACTTGACTTAGAAAATCTCAATAATCTTATGTTATTTTGTATTTTGTTGTTAAGGGGAGAGTTTTCTAACATCAACGAGAGTTTAATGTATACTTCTTTAGCACCTCTCACTTTAGTTTTGATATCAATGTTGTAGGTCATATATTATACACAATTTTTGATCTGCTCGTAATCCGAGTGCTCCTACCCTAAGGTTAGCTTTCTCGTACCATTTCGGTATATTTCGTTAATTTCATCCTATTTTGAACTCATTAGAAGTATGGCTTCAATTTCATACTAACTTATATGACAAGACATCTTTATTTATCATCTGCATCCAACTATTCTTAGACTAAAAATTCTCATTCAACACTTAATCCTCCAACTTAATATACCTCGACGATTGAAAGTGGGATAACAAAGACTCTAAAAGATATAAAAGTAGAACATCAATAATACGCCCCGCCCAAATCATAAAATCGGAATAGCATATTGTGGATGGGGCTATCTGGCAGACTTTGTTGAATGATAGCCTATCCCATGCAAACAAGTTTTTTGCGCTCTTCCTGTCAAATTGCATTACGGAAAGCAATGGTGAACTGGTCAAATATCAACCAAACAAGATGAATAGATTTCCGTCGCACATTCTTTATTCATAGTTGGAACTTGGGGTTAGTTGTTTTCAAGCCGTAAACCACTTACTTTAATAGGTTAAATAGCCATGCTGATACAAATAATATTGCTCCACGTTATTCAAAACAATTTAATAAGCAGAACTCAAATTTGCAGCTTCTTTAACAAATTTACTTCCAGAATGTAATTTTTCTTACTTATTCTCCGGAAACATATGGGCAATTCAGAAATCGAAAGATTTGGCTGCGTAATTCATGGATAATTACCACATTCAATTGTAAAACAGCCTAAACGGCGAGTACTTGTAAAATTATTACAAAGCAGCTTCGCACACGCATCGAATCATGGCGTCTTTGACATAATTAAAATGTTGCTCCTACAAGAAAAGGAATAATTAGTAGGCTGTCACAAGCATCTTCAATTGTAAAATTAGTCAATCACTTCCGGGTATTTCCCATTCGTTTCGTTAATCCTTTAAAATAAGGAATCAATTCGTTAACAGATACCTCAAGAAATTCGAGGCTAGAATTTTACCTGATTTACCGTACTATGGATTGCAAACTTTTTTTTTTTTAATAATAAAAAAGCCAGAAGATGCAGCATTTGTTCTACAAAGCAAAACAATTTATTTACTCCAAAATACAGAATAAATTCAATATCCCAAATAGAAAACAAAAGAAAAAACTGTAGCCTCGAAGACAAAATAATGCATCAGTAGTCAACTGAGATATTTTCAATCGACTATACAGGTAAACAAAGGATATACATAAATGAACCTTCATTATGAATCTTTGCTTCCTACATAAATGCTTCAATCTGGGACATGCCCAGTGAATTGGGCACAATGCAAGGGCACCACTTGCTCGTTTAAAAATATGGAAAATCATGTAAAAACGAAAATGCTAGTACCCAAGAGAATAGACCATTCGCTCGGATAGCTCTGCACCCACAACCCTCAGGTATTTGTGCAACTGGGACTCCAAGCTTCTCCTTTGCATGGGACCAAAAGCTCGCTTAATATCCTTCAGAATCGTAAGAACATCATGAGAAAATGAAATCAAAAGGCCAAATGAAAGATGAAAGGTAACATGCAGCAAAAGATCTTTTCAGGAAAAATATAGTTTCTCAATAAAAGATAACGATGCCAGTCCAGTTGTGTGATTTCAGGAGCATCTTTTCAATAAAAAGATGTAAACAAGTGTTGTCTCCACCTTTAGTTATTTGATTAATGAGATATAAGTAGGCAGGCCCAAATGAGTGCTGGACAGGAAAAGATAAGAAAGGACAAAAATACGGGAAAAGAAAAAAAATTTTCCCTCCAGAAAACCATTAAATTTGAAAACATAGAAAAAAATTATCTAAATTACAGTTTCATTTTAACATGCAAGATCCAGGTTCATCAACGCAACTCAGCGATCAAGGGCATTTACCTTGTATCTCGCCCGAGATCCCTTTCCACCAATTAGAATATTACCAATATCACCACCAGCTTCAATTGCAACAGTCAGACCATTGGTTTCTGTGTCAGGTTTATCATCATCACTTTCGGACTCAAGCTCTAGCATTTCTTCATCATAGTCCATAATGACATCATTTAAGTTTTGTCCAATGTCATCGTGCGGCAATGCCATGACATTTTCAGAATCACAAGGTTGTGCACACTCAATTTCTAAACTGGCAAAATCTGACAAAACAGCATATGCTCTTCGATCAAGTAAAGGCCTTGCGATATCATATGATACCCACCTGAAACATTACTATTACTTATCAGAAGTACCAAAACATAAGGCTCAGGTATGACAGGGAAATTCAACCTAATACAATAACTTGGAGTTTGTAGCTGAAATGAAGTTGATCCATATATTAATAAAGAAGCTAAAATGGAGCTTTGAAATAGTTAATTCTATGTCCCATAGTCATTACTAGTTGCTAGAGGCCAAAGAACTTACTGATATCGAAGTGGACAGAGAAGCTCTGATGGGCGATATGCTGCTTTGTACCTCATCTTCCTACAGGAGTGAATGTAATAGCCAAGATAATAATACTGAAGAGTAGAACAATGTGCCTGATTATCTTTCACCCAACCTATTTCTTGCAGAGCTGAATACTTCCCTAGTGATAGAAAGGCATAATCTGGATCCCAGAATAAATATTTACTAGACAAACATTTAGGGAGAATGTCTATCACACCAACAGCAACAAGCCGGTCATCAATCATATATTGCTGATGGAAAGAGCCAAAACCACAAGGAGGAACTGTACCATCACCAGATGGTGGAACAAATACTAATGGAGTGTCAACTAGAAACCTCCTGTATGAGCTCTCAGTAACCTGGTCCGGTTTATCATTGTGCACTTTAATCTGATAGCGTCTATACAATTCAAACTCTTGGGGATCAAAACATGATCTTTTCAAACGCATATGGAGTTTATGCCTTTCGCCTTGAGGATTTTCAGAGCAATTCTTTAAATAGCTGCCTTTATTTTCACACTTTGTGGCAGATTCTTTAGAAACATTAACAATTTGTACATCTTCATTTGAAGAAGCTTGTTTTGCAGCAGAATAAAAATTAAGGTGGCCATTGCAAGCCTTGACAGAAAGACCAGAATTTTCTGCCAGTTGATTTAGAGAATTTGCCAACTTTTCTGCTATAATTTTGGGAGATGGACCACTATCTTCTGCATTCTGTCTCATCACTCTCACTTGAGGGACATCCTTCTCAGCTAGCTCTGCCCGCCTTAATATGGCAGCCATCTGAAATGCGATGTTGCTGGAGTATAAGAGGTTTTCTGTTCCTTCAACTAGTAGTCTCCTTTTTGCCTGCAAAACTTTTTTGACGGTTGCTTTCGGGAGTTGAGTAACAGAGGGAAATTCACCATTTACGGTGCACATATTCACTGCATTGTCAATTCGGTCTGACAAATAATGCAGAATTTGCTCTTCCTTATTCTTCTCTTCATTGTTGTCAGTCAAGGAGTTCTTTTCCACTGAGCTTGAAACTTTGTGGCAGTTAGAACTACTAGAACCCTCTATAAATCCAACTGATTTTTTTGCATCCAAGGTGCCATCTAAAAACCTGAGGGATATGACACTGTCAGTAATAAATAAGGAGCTTTAGATTAGCTTTACTATGTAAGCTTAGATCTAACTTTCTGAGAAAGCTAAATATTGATAGAACAAATAACAAAAAATAAAAAGATAAAAACAAATCCTTAGCAACAACAGAAAATAACATGCAGATAATGAAGATCAATACTGTCAAGGGGTTCATAATTTACTCGTGGAAGAGAAAGAATAAAAACTAACCCAACAATTTAGTATTTAGAAATGACTTGCACATTGCTTAACAAATATACACACTGTTGGGACCATACAATCTTGTTGCACAGATTCTCCTAGTTCAGAACCTCTAACAAATGGAAAAGTAAACCGTTTTTATCTCAACAGACTGTTAATGATGCACCATGGTTGGGTACCTCATCATGTGAAACCTTTAAATCAATTAAAACATGATACATACGGAAATTTCTTCTAGAGTTTATGAGATAATAAGAAATCAGATGATAAGAGTACTAAATAGAACTAAGATGCAAGCTGAGAGTCAAGAACACGGAAAATGAAAGACAGTATAATAGAGTCAAGACATAAAAAAAAGAAAAGGAAAGACAGTATACACACTTTTGCATTCGTCTAGAAACTCGGCGTTGCTCTTTAGAAGGAACAAAATCTCTTGCCTTTAGACGAATAGTATAAGATGGACAGCATGTCTTTTGCATATTAGGTTTGTACAGGAAAGAGCCAGATCTTCTCCATCCCCGGTCAAGAAGATCTGTCAAAAGAGCTTGAAGTAAGACTGGGAAACTGAAAGGATATTACAACCATAAATGCACTACAACAATTCAATCAGCAGATGTCATTCTAAGGCTGCCAAACTAAAAGAAGCTCAAATGTCTACCAAAATAAAGAAGTGATATAAAGTAATTTCTCTTTTATACAATAATAATGCAATACCAACTGCTTCCTCATGTATTTATCACGTGTACAATGTTGATTGCTAATCATATCTGATCCTCTCCATGTTAAAACAAGCTAAATCCTGTCACATCGAATTAGATGTATGCAATCGGAAACATCCAAAAATACTATCATAACATCATTCTATCCACATATCATCTATAGGAGAAGTTAATTCAGCTTATCAATGATTTTTTGGTCAAAAAGATGCTCATTTAGGAAAAAAAATAGCAAAATGATATACTTTCCTTACTATAAAAAACAAAAAAAGAAAAACTCATAAATGTCGACAAACCTGTTGGTACCATAACATATTTACACAAAGCTATGCATTCCAGTAAAGCAAACACAAAGGAGCAACAATTGGATGAGCAAAAAAAATAAGTCTACGTTTTAAACTGATTTTCAGAAAACCTTGGTAGTCATCAACCGTAACATTATATGCCCACAAACCTGCAAAGACAAGCAAAATAAATTAGAAAAAAAAATCAACATACAACACACATGATTCATCAAAAGCACATAGGGGTGGCAATTTGGGTAAACAGGGTGTATTCATGCCAACAAACTTGCAGCATTTTTTTTAGAGATCCAAATTTGATCCATTTATTAATCGTGTTAGAAACCCTTAAATCGGATACAATCATTTATTAGTCGCATCATTCATTTATTAAACAAGTGATATAACACAATATAATTATTCGTTTATCAAATAGATAATTAGATCATTAACTCACGATCCGACCCATTTAATTAATTTATATAAAATCTTAACTATTTAACTAATTATTCAATTAAATAAAAACTAAATATCAAAATTATTTATTTAACTAATGTGTCTTGATTGGAAGGTCAATCTTGAATTTAACACAATTATTAATCAATGTAACACAAAAATGATCAGATTATTATTTGTGCTAATTATTTCAAATCTGATTCGGTTTAATTGCATCAAATTCGTGTCATGACCCAAATTGTTACCCCTAACTGCACATATAAAAGAGAAGTAATCCAGTCTCTCGCATTAACATCAATATTTTCAGAAAATTAAGCTAACCGATCAATCAAAAGATCCAAAATTACAAACTGCAGCTCTGAAATAAACAAATACATCCATTAATAAGCAAAATATTAAAAAGGGAAATTAAAATTAAATTCGAACATTAACACAATTCAAAAACAACGAGTTTCCAGATTAAATAATAATCGATCATGAATCTTCCAAAAAAAGGGTATTGAAATGACAGGTGAGAACAGTATAAAACGACAGACCGTGAGAGATGCTGGTGCGACCAGGAGAATTACAGTAACCACAAGAGCCTCTACAGGTTCCACAATCAGCAACGAAAGTTTCTCCTCTACGGTTGCAGTTATTACTTGTGCTTGCTTCGCTTCTCATCTTCGCCACTGTTTTCGATCTTTTCATCGGTTACTGAAAAAGACGTCGGTTAATCCACTATGTTCTCTCTGAAGGCAAATTCCCTTTCCCTACTACCCTTCTATATGGTCTCGAGGTCACGCTATTCTGTGAACAAACCGACACGGCACCACGATATTACTGAGGATATTAAATCCAGTGCTTCTCAACCTACGGTATTAATTTGCTTCGGTTGTTATCCTCGTACTTCAGCCGCGCGATCAACGGTCTATCCTATTTGCCATGTGAAAATGAGTTTTTCCCTGAATATAAGTTAATCAACATTTACGCCAAAAAAATGAATACATTTGTATATAATATATCAATAATTTTCACGTGTCAAATATGTATTTGATCTTATTATTTTATTTACGAGTTTGTGAATCATTTTACTTCCCAACTTTGCAAAGACAACATTATTTCAAAAAATAATTGTTCATTGTATGTGTAAAATCTACTTGAGGACTATTTTTTAAAATTTTATTTTCAAAAGTATTATTGGTGTAAGAAATTATCCCCTTATGTAATTTACTGTATTAAGATGTTTATTTACTTCACTCACGATTGTCTTTATTTAAAAATATAAAAAATAATTAAAGATAAAACTTATTTCTTAATAAATTTTTTTAATATTTAAATCAATAAAAATTTTATTTAATAGAAAATTTTAAAAAGCTCAAAAAAAACTATTACAAAAAATGAATGAATATTCTTATCAACGATGGAATAAATTCTATTATTTATTATTTTTTTAATCATATGTATTTTTAATTATCGATACGTATTTCACTATTATTAGTTCTTCCTAAAATTATGTTACGCGAATTATAAGACGTCGTTGTTATGAGAATAGCTTCCATTCACGTGTGTAAATAAATATTTATAATTGATTGTAGGGTCAGAGTAATTATTACTAGGTAGTCTCGAGGTTTCGATATTAGATTAAAACCTTTTATAAATTTATGGAGAAAATTATTAAACCCTGAGACATCATAGAGGGCCTCGAATTACAGACATAACCATAGATCTCTGATTACTGTAAGTCATCTAAAACGTTTCTTCAATATCCATAATCTCGAGATCTTAGTATTAGATTAAAATCTTTTATAAACTTATGAAAAAAACTGTCAAACCTTGAGGCACCATAGAGGCCTCAAACTATATACATAACCATAGGTTTCAGATAAATAATTAGTGTAAGTCATCCAAAATATTTCTTCAATACCTATACTCTCAGATGTAATCGTACATCAAAGAAATCACCATCCATATATCGTTATAGAAGGCTTTAGAATCCTCTTTTATGATGGGCTTAGGAAGAAACATAAACCACAAACTGCATCCAAACTTCTAGACTAGGTTTTTAAAAATTATCGAAATTGATAAATTTCAAAATCTCGAACTATTAATTATTATAAAATATTCCAAAGCATTTCTTCAATATCAAGGGTTTTGAAACATGTCTTTATAATAAGTCGAGAGGAGCTAATATAAATCTAACATTGAGCCTAAACCTTTAAACTAGGCTCAAAAAAATTATCCAAATAAATATATTTTAATAAAATAACTTAAGTTCCTTTCAAATTGAAATTGCAGTGCTTTAATATACTTTAAAATATAATTTAATATTAATTTTTAATAAATTTTATATATTTTCATATTAATATTTGTTATATAAAATTTTTATTTTATATTAATAGAACTTAAACCCCCCTCTCTATCAAAAAATAGATTACGACTATATTTAGAAAATTATAAATATTATTTAAAATATTTGCCTAAACTTGAAATGAGATCTAGTTTTAACTAATAAAAAGATTTTATTCAGATTATTTATATAATGCAATTTTCTTTCTAACACAAAATATGAAAGTCGGGTAGTAATTTTCGGTTTAAGATATATATATATATAGATAGATAGATAGATAGATAGATATACATATATATATAGAGAGAGATGTGTATACATATATAATGAAAAGGAAAACGACAGTAATGAGGCTGCCGGATTTCTCTCAATCTCTTTGTGTAACTTAAGTATTTCCCACTTCACAAGTAATAAGAAGTTCGCCCCAAAAATATAATGATCAACGAATACCTCCAAAACTAACCAACCAACCCCTTTTCGTTGAAAAAGTTTGGTTTATACAGTACCTATCCTTTGAACAGTGATATGACTTGGCATCAGAGAATAGGAAGGATGTGATTTCTGATATAGGACAGTGTACAACCGATTTCCTTTAATGATACTGTTACATCTGCAAGCTTTACAGGCCCGTTACCGTCCCATTACTTGAAAATGATCAGAGGATAGGATGGGTGCTTTTGACAAGCCAGTTGTCATTAGTCATTCCTATTTTTTGAGTGAGAGGGGCATATGTCCTTTGATACTCTGGTCAGGGATCATCGGAGAGCCAGCAGCCAGCAAACTTCTGGCCTGAGATAATTTTTCTGGTAAACTACTCTGATTCCTAAGCTGAGGATGACTGTAAACTCCAACTTTCGGATGCCTGCGATGATACTGATTCTCCTGAGAAGCATGTTACCTGGGGCAAAGTTTTTTTGAGACCATAGGATCTCTGAACCGAGGGATACCTAGGACGTTTTTTGTCTGAAATAGCTGATTCCCTGAAAAGAGAAGGTTTGGGGCAAAATATACCTGGGATGGTAGAATCACTAAACTGGGGAGGCCTGGGACAGAGTACACCTAAGAAGAAGGTACCCTGAAATTATACCTGACCTAGGACAGAGTACACTTGAGAAAAGGACACCCTGAAATTACACCACATGTCCTGTTGATTGGGTGTACATATGTCTATCTCCGTATTTTCCCTCAAACAATATATAATAAAATAATTTATTTTGCTACCTACTTTTAGTTTTTTCAAAATTATAAAAATTACTCAACTCCATAAATATTGTATATGATAATAAATAAATGTTAAAATAAAAGCTTAAAAATACATAATAAATAAATATCAAATTAAAAGCTTAAAGTATGCAAAATTTACAAACAATTTTACAAACACTACATAGACTATAGTACTTGAGATATAAAAACATTATCAACTCAATCAAGATACTCTTAATGTTTCATCATCCTCTTTTTTTTCCTCTATTTAAATATTTCATCTTCAGGATTCACACCTAAATATAAAAAAATTCTAAAGTAATTCGTTAGTACTAAATATAATATTAATAAAATACATGTTATAAAACATAATTAAAAACATTATTATTAAGGTATAATCATGTAGTTTAAGGTTAAAGGTTTTTGTTTTCACATTTTAGTTTTAATTTTTTACCGTGATTTTTAGTTTTTAATTAATATTAATAATAAAATTATTTTATTGAATATCCTTAGTTTTTTTTTTTATTTTTTTAAACATTAATATATGTTCAAAACTAAATTCTACCATAGTGGAGCATTAAATTGAAATCAAATCAAAATTTGTGTTTTAATAACAAGTGTTTATTTAGATTAGTAGATTGAATCATCTATTAGTATAATTTGATAATGATAAATTAAGTATAAAATATATAATTTAAATTTATGTATAAAATATATAATTTAAATTTACGTTCTAAATTTGATTTTAATTAGTCACTTGTGATTTAAGTGAGACAACTAAATAATAGTATACTTAATTAATATCCTTAAAAAATTAATAAGATAAAATTCATCAATTAAGATAAAATCTAAATATTTCACGTTTTAAAAAAAAAAAGAAAAAAGGTCCATTTAGATTGACTCAATTTTATGCGAATGTTTGGGTTTGCCAAATGTGATTGCCATTCTTATCCATGTCCTTCAATTATTAGTTTTCCGGTTTGGATGCATAACAAAATCTCACATTTATATAATATTTATTTAAAATTGTATCTTAAATAATTTCAATGAAGCATTATTATTAATGTTTGGTAATTAGAAGTGAGTAATTTTTTAACTCTGTTTGGGCATTTTGTTAAGGCCAGTCTACGGGCCCCAGCCCATCTTCAAACCCTTATACAGGTATATTATTACTCACTTCTACGAGCCCCAGCCCATCCAAGCCCATCATACAGGTATATTATTCTCGAGTAGACCCCTTAATACGACGTCATCCTAAGAAGCCATCTACACCATACAGGAGATAATGAGATCGTCTCAGGTACTCTGTCCGAGGCTACTGGTCAGAAGGTCTCCTTCAAGTTGTTCATGGTTGATCCACACTTAGAAAAAGGATCTTCAACAACAGGCCTTCTGAGCTCGGGCTCGGGGGATCGGACTGATATGATCTATATAAAATGGTAGAGGCTCACGAGCGTCTGAGGTATACAGGCCTCCACAACGCTACATTCTAGTGTCATCAAAGCTATAGCCCACTGTATAAGGGCCTCCCGAGAACTGGAAGCTTCACTTGGAGGAACGTACACTCGGGGTCTCAGGGTTGATGTGGCAGGAACAGTATCACAATTTTTCACGCCTCTTGATTTCTGCAACAGATTATCTTGGGCACGTCAATCATACAGCAACACGTGTTCAAAGGTACGAACTCCTATGCTTCTAATATACATCATTCAGAAATCAAGGAAGTTACATTCTATGACATTCGAACACACTTTTTATAGACACACATTCTAAGACATTCTATTACATTTCTCTGTTACGTTCTGCATTATTTTCAGAAAAGAACATTCTATGCTTTCATGCACACTACTATTACACACAAAGTAAAACCCTCTCTAACTTAAGTATCGAAAGGTTTTCATCGGGAAACCAACTTTACCTCTGAGGTTTTCAGTGTTTTGCAGTTTTAGGTTAAGGATCGAGAAGAGAAGACCAGTTGGTGCTCGAGGTTGAGGACAACACCAACTTCTTGCATCAATATTTGGCGCCATCTGTGGGAAAAATGAACAAAAAGCCAACCAACAAGTTATTTTCAGTAAAAATGACCAATGTTAGGGGTTACTCAATCAGAAGGCATGTATCAGAGCGTAGGAACACAGAAGGAGGCTTTGTGGAAGCTACGGTT
>JAVXUL010000009.1:5173456-5185768 GCA_035590515.1 Trichilia minutiflora | reverse complement strand
GTATATTTAAGACAATTGCCATAACTTAATTCTGAAGCATCTGTTTCGATAATATATTTGTGACTCTTTTTAATTTAGGAAGCTGTAATTTACACATATTCTGTTAGACATAATTTTTTAAATCTAATAAATATTCTGTATCTTTTTTAGTCCATATAAACTCTTCATTCTCAGTATTCTTTTTTAATTTATTTTATAAGTGAATTAATTTTTTAGATAAATATGGGATATATTCTCTAATCTGATTTATTAATCCTAGTAAACTTTATCATTAATATTTTGTTTTTCTATAAACTTATCTAAAATATGAATTGGTAAATATTTTTCATAAAAGTTGACTCTTATGACTACTCTGTTCCTTCTATTTCTACACTTAAAATTTTTGGAATTTTTAAAATAAGATTCAAAATTTGGATTTCTATATTTTTTTGCATAATATTCTATAATAGTTCCTTATTTATTAAATCCTGTAACTATTATTTCAGTTTTCTTCCATGCTTGTGGAGATAATATTTTATATTTACATACACAGATACTATCTCTTATATCAAATAAACAATCATAATTTTTAGAATTATATTCTGGATATCTAAATTTAAGAGTTATATAAATTATAAAGATTATCCTAACATTCTATTATTTAATTTGCCTTTTATTCAGTTTCTTAATTTTCGTAATTCTTTTAATTCATATATTTCATCTAATGAAATACAATTCATTGTTAAATATAGTTCTAAATTCAGAATTCTATATTCATATTCTTTTAATAATTGTTGTTGAATGTGGATAATAAATTTGTTTTCTATTTTATCATTAATATAACAATTAAAATTTATTATAAATATTCTTTTAATTTTTAATGATCTAATTGTATTCTAGGGATTGTAATTTATTTTTTTCTTAAGGTTATAATTAGTTCATTATTTGTTAAAACATATGGTTTAACCATTTCTAACCAATCTATTCCAAGTAATATTTCTGAGTCTATTAAAGTAATATCTGATATATATAATCATATATTCATATATTTACCTTCAAGTTCTATTTCTATATGACTATATCTGCTATATCCTTCATTTGTATAGATTTATTTTGTCAATTTAAAATTGTTATTGAGTTCCTTGTCTTATGTTAAATAAAGGAGTTATTAAATTTTTATCGATATGAGATACTGTTGTACCTGTATCTACGAGAATAGGTACTTGTTTAGTGTGAATTTTTTCAATAATATAAAATTATTTCAAGTTGTTTGATAATTGGTATTTTCAATTACGATTATTATTACTGCCAATATTATTCATAAGAGTATTATAATTTTGGTATATTATTGAATCTGGAATAATTTCTCTTCTTAGATTTTTTGGGTTAATACTAAAGCTTCTTCTGAATCTATCTTGTATAATGCTTAATTCATTATATGTATTTATTTGTGAAAACTTGGATTATCATCATATTTTCTATTTAATATTTCTTTAAAATGGTCTATTGTCCATATTTTATTAGGAAATAGTTTTTTATTCTTAATAATATGATTATTACTTAATACATAAAAGTTTTGAATTCTAATACTCATAATTTTGCTACCTAGTAACATATCTATCCCAGTTAATTTTCAATATAAGACTAATGTTTTGTTCATATTTTGTTCAAGGGCTAAGATTGAAAAATTGTTTATGAGACAGAATTTTAATTTTTGGTATATTAAGTTTCCTTCTAATTGTGCTATAATTGCGGCTTTAGGAGGATTTGTAATTCTATCATCTGCTAAATATAATTCTAAAGGTGTATTTATTCCTTCTTTAAAATAAGCTTTGATAATTATTTCTGTTTCTACAAAGTGAATATTTTTAATCTGGTCTTTTTGTTTGTTTGGTAATTTCTGAAGTAATTCTTCAAATATACTATTATTGTATAAAGGTATCCTAGTTTTCCCATTGCATTCCTTAATATCTATAGAATGTTCTAAATCATTGTAGATATAATATTGTAATTTGTTCCATTTTAGTTTTTCAATATTGAGATTTTTAAACATATCTTTAAGTTTAAGTTCCAAATCAATTTCTTGTAATTTTTGTAGATTAAAGATTAATCTTTTTTCCTTGTTTGTTTGATCCTGTTGTTCTTCAAAGTTTTCAAAATCTGGATTATCTATATTAGGATTATATAAGTGTCGCAATATATGTTGGTCAGTCATCATCAAATTCAAATTCTGACTTATCATTTTCAGAGTCATCTGTTTCTGATAATATAATAGTGTCATTATCGGATATGTTATCTAAATAATTTAAATTATTCATTTTTATACATTCATATTCATAATTATCAATATCTAAAAATTTTATTTTTATATTTTTATTTTGTCTTTAAGGACAATTTGTAGAAATATGTCCTTCTTCTCGCCATATATAACATTTGCAAGATTTAGGGTTTTTAGGAAAATTTCTTCTTCTTCCTTTCCTATATTTTTGTTTAGGAAAATATTTTCGTTTAATACATTTATATTTCTTCTTAAACTTTTTATATTTTCGTTTGTAAGGATTTTTATAATATCTGGTATTTGTATTACATCCACATTTTCCAACCATTTCATTATAACAACAAATTTTAGTTTTATTATGTTTATATGTTTGTATTATTGACCATGTTTCTGTGCAGTATTGTTAAATAAATCTTTTTAGAAATTCATATCTAGTTCCTAAAGTATCTACGGTTCTTTAGGATTTAGTGTTTTCATAAGTAATATTTATTTTATTGCTCCAAGGTACAGGTAGTTTAAAATAATATATTTGATTTGCAATTTGTGCTTCTATATTATTAAATGCACAGTTATAATAGTAATATTTATATTCACAAGTGAATTCATGAATTTGGTACATATCACATATTGTTAATTGTTGTAATTTTCATCTATAAGTTTGTATAACATTTTCTGAAACTCTTCTGTTGATGGTCCTAAAGCACTAAATTCATTTTTTATTTGTCTTTCAAATTCTCTTAATATTCCTATAGGTGTCTTTTATGTAAAATCTTTTATTGTAGTTTTAGTTTCAGTGGTTAAATTTTCCCACCAAGCCTTAACAATTCTTATAAATGTCCTTTCTATATATGATCCTGCATTTGCTGCTGTAATACTATTTATTTGTAATGCTACTTACATTTATGTTACCCATATTTAAATAGTTTTTTCTATATCTTAGGGGACAATCTAAGTCTAACCAGGCATCTTTTCCTGATATACTATTAGCATATATATCCTGTGGCAGAAATTTTGTTCTTCTTTTTCTTAGATATTCATGCCTTCTTATATCTGTTTCATCATACCTTATCCATTGTGGATGTCATTTGTGTTCTCTATCTAATGTTATACATTCATATGGTATAGGTTCTACTGATATGAGAATTCTAGTATTTGAACTCTGTCCTATTTCAGGTTTTCTTTTTGTTTCCATGTTTATAGTATTGTCATCATTAAATGTAAGCTTTGCAATATCTTTATTTATTTATTCTAATTCATCACTATCTATTGTACTATTATTTTCTATTGTATCATTAATTGTGTCTATGACAAATATTTTTTCTTCTTGCATTTTAGCCTTCCCTTTTGTTCTTAATTCTCTAAGTAATCTTATTTCTTCTTTATCAGGTATATCTTTCATTACCTTTATAAATTCGAAATCAGAATCATATTCTTCTTTACCTATATTTTTTATTTCTATAAGTAAAGTATAAATATTATCATTTATGATTTCTAACATATTTACAATTTGTTGTATCCTTTCAGATAATTGTAATCCTTTCATTTGTTCTAAATCAAAATGTTTAAAATTTATTTTGATATTAGCTTATTTGTAGGTTTGTAAGTAAATTCTAATTATTTTTTCATTTCTTTTAAGGAATTTACTATATTTATAACTTTTTTTATTTAAGTCAAAGATATTTTGTTATAAAGAATTTTTTAGATGGTATATTCTATCTGATTTACTTTATTTGTATTGTAATATTGATTTGATATATAAAAATAATTTATTTAATTCTTCTTTGAGTTCAATAATTTTATTTTGACGTTCTAATATTTTAATTAGATTAATGGTTTTTATTGTTTAGGGATTTAAAATTATTCCTAATTTTTGATAACTAATTTAATTGTTTATGTTCGGATAATCTTTCGTATCCTACTAAGATATAAGATATAAATTCTCTAAAATCTTTAAGTTTTTTTTTTAACGGGGTTAAATCAACAAACTACACCCTTTGAAACAACTACTCGTAAATATGATTACAGAGAACTATCACTACATTAGTCAACGTGGTATATAAAGTAATAAATTTTTAGATTTTTTTCCCCTCAACTCCCTTCAATGGAGCTAGCAAATTGCAACGAATTTTAGGCTGGTAAACATCATTTGTTAACAAAAGCCGACTCTGCCAAGTCGATGGCACGAGCACCGCCAGCAGCCTTGTCCTGGCACTCACGGTGCTCGTCGTCAGGATCACTGTCAGCTACAATTCCAGCACCAGATTGGAGGTGAGCCACCCATTCTCGGCGCTTATTGACATCCTTGTATGAATACATTGTGTCATAACGAGTTCCAGTTGGGAAAACTATGGTCCTTAGAGCCAAAGCAATGTCCATATCACCGGTAAAGGAAACACCTCCAATCCCACCACTGTAGGGGCCACGCCTATTTACCTCCAGCTCGTCAATTAATTCCATTGCCTTCACCTGTATCATATTGACATCAATGATCAGGAAAACATTAGTAATGGTTGAAGTATCTAATTAATCAACATTCAAGAAGATAATTATGCACAGAATTCCAACTTTTGGGGCTCCGCTAACAGTTCCAACAGGCAGTGCAGCACGCAGTGCATCCCAGCAGGTAAGATGATCTTGCAGCTCGCCAGTAACCTGCATAAAGTTGGATCAGTGACTTTGGTGGGCATATAAGGTAACTTTTTTGGACTAGGAGATATTTAGAAACCACACAAAAATCCACCTAGAAAATTCCATCCAGCTTAATCTTTAAGTTCATCTGAATATTAAAATGCTGATTAGATTTGGAAATGGTGCCATCTATTGATATCCTCTGATAAATTGGATAGCTAACAGATGAACAACATTCTTTTAAATAGCTAATAGATGAACATTCTTTTAGAGATGCAGAGCATCCGGTAATAGAACACATTTAAAAAAATTTCTATTGATAAATTGAATCCACATGAAAAATACATGTTTATAGTAGAAATGTCAAATCTTGCTTATAGATTTCCTGTTTAGATTCTCACCGTGGAGCTTATGTGCATTACATGCGAGTACCGTTCAACATTCATAAGCTTTTCCACTTTGACAGAACCAGATTTTGCAACCTACATCGAGATAACGGTTATTAAGCACAACTTATGCACCTATATCGCAGAAAGCATAATTATGCGGTTTCTCAGAAAGCATACAAGAAATTGTGTGCTAAGAAAAATAATCGTTTAAGATGAACCTTTCCAACATCATTCCGGCCCAAATCAACCAGCATAACATGCTCAGCACATTGTTTTGCATCATTTAGCAACTGTTTTTCCAACATCTCATCTTCTTCAATAGTCTTCCCTCTTCGAATTGTTCCGGCCAAAGGTCGATTCACGACCTTGTTCTGTTGTAAGATTGGGAATATTAAAAACCTTGCCAATAAGTGTTTAGAAATAAATAACCATTGACTCAAGGTTTGTAAGCCTTTTCAAGTAATTTTCAGATAACCTGAGTAAACTAATCTGACAACTGTAGCAGCTTACCTTCTTTACTCGAGTGAGTATTTCTGGACTTGAAGCCACTAGAATGCACCCTCTTGCCTAACAAAAGAAAAACTGATATAAGAAAATTCAACAAAAGTACTGTAACTATAATGATTTCAGATAGTAACCCCATACTTGCAAGTAAGTCATATATGGACTCGGATTTACAACTCTCAATGCTCTATAAACTTCAAATGGATCAGCAAATGTTCGACGCTCAAAACGTTGACTTAGTACAATTTGGAAAATATCCCCAGCCTGAATACTTTCTTTTGCCCGTAGTACAGCATGCTTGTACGATTCACTTGTCAAGTTTGAATTTTTTAATTGTGGACCAAAATGACGAGTTTGTAAATCTACAGAAGCTGGGGCAAGCCTGGGTCTAAGAATCAACAATCAAGACGGTAAAAAAATGAACTTCTAGAAAACTAATACAAAAGTACAAAAAACTCACGGAACAATATCCTTGACTCTGGCCACCAATTTTTCCAAGTGTTCCATTCCATCGGCATATGCTTTCTCAATGGAGGAGTATTGGTCTAGCCTCACCCAGTGGATTACATAAGCTTTCTGAGTAAGGAAATAAAAACACATAAAGGCACTTCAAGAGGATGTAAAATGAATTTTATCTTAGAAGCCAATTCAACTAAATGCAAATTGAATATTTGTCCTTTTCCCTTTCAAGACATTATGGCATGCCCCAATGAAGTCTAACAAACACTTCCAACTAAAAAGGTATCTTTATCTAAAAACAGTTTGTGTACAGCAAAATACACAAAGGCCAATTGTATTGTTAACATTTTTTATAAATGAATAGAAGCGTACCTTCTCCACATGATCAAACACAATCACATCATTATAGAGGCCTAGGTGTATGTCTGCGAGATTTCTGTCATCAATTGGAGCCTTTGAGAAAGGCAGCTTTTTCTTCTCTACGTAGCGAACTGTATCATATGAGAAAAAACCTACCCAACCACCTGTTCATGAACATTATATATTTCTTAGTATGAAAACTTTAATGATCTTGCAAAGAATCTAAGGACGAAAGAAATGAATGATATAACCAGTTCATTTTAGTAAATTTAAGCAACCAATAAGTAAGTTCCAACGTCAATTCAGTATAGTGTAAAATTTGACCAAATCGTTGTCTCATGATAAAATCACAATTTAGAGTAATATTAACTAAAAGAAAGTAATATATCAACAAAACTATATTACCACAAAAAGCATCAGGAAGTTGATCAGCTAGTTGAGGTTTCCAATCCTCTGAGATTCTTCTAGGAATAACCATCGGATCCTCAACAATCTCTTCGACCAAACTCCCTTTTTCATGGTCCATTATTGTAACCTTACCATCTTTCGCAACAATTTCCATCGCTGGCTGGGCTCCGACCACACTATACCTCCCCTGACACAACCAATTCAGTATCATATACACAGTCCACAATTAGAATTGTGCATATAAGAAAATGAACAATATACAAATAAAAAGGCTCTCACAACATTAGAAACCCGAATACCGGGCTCCACTGATTCAAAAAGAAAACTTGGAGCCTCTCTATCATCTTCTTGAACCAAACAACGATATGCAAGAACTGGAGTAAGGTGATCGGAGAATATGCAACGGTATAATGGAACCAAATTTCCAGTTTTAGAAGCTTCAGATAATTTCGTAGCATCATCTACAAGGAGAGCACAAAAAACACAAAAAAAAAAAGAAAAAAAACAAGCAGACAACAATTCCATTTCAGTATCTAATAAACCTTCATTGCTCATAAGCTGCATTATAAGAAAATAACAAACTTATGTAGAAAATTATTAAATGCACATTTAAACTAAACCAAACATAAAGCATGATCTTAAGTAATCCAAAATCCTTTACCAAAACCAAAATGAAAAATCGGATATTCTTTTCTGAAAATAGTTTCTCGACAACAGAAACAAGGAAATAGGGAAAATGCTTCTACTATTGTATATTAGAGAAGCGGAGAAAAATTTTATTATCTTAATTAATCCAAAATCCTTTACCAAAAAGAAAATGAAAAATCGGATTTTGTTTTTTGAAAACAGTCTCCACAACAGAAACAACGAAAATAAAAAAAAATGCTTCCAGAAGTGGAAAACAATTTTATTATTTTAATAAGCCAAAATCCTTTAACAAAACCAAAATGAAAAATCAGATTTTCTTTTTTGAAAACAGTTTTGTCGACGATAGAAATAACGAAAATAACCAAAATAACGAAAATGCTTCTGATACTGGATTTCAGAGAAGTAGAAGAACTTTATTTGAACAGTCTTTGAATTCAAAACTAATTCAAACTCATTATCAAATCCATTTGAGCAAAAATACTATTTTCTTATTTTTCTCGCACTTTCTCAGAAACCAAACAGTGAATAGAAATATTCAGTTTACCTAATAATGTATCGGTCGATACAGAAAGGCGGCACTTGACTGTACGAACACATGCAACCGAGCTCGGAAAGTATCTGGTAGAAATGCGGCAGGCCCGGGCCGAAAATAGTGGGTGACTGAACGGAACTAAGCAGTGGGAGAGGTGTAGAGATTGCATTGACGTCCCTGCCTTCATGGAGGAAAAAATGATAACCGATTGCGCCGGTCACTGAGTAGAAAAAATTATGAAATCGTTCTGCCTTGGACCTCTTCGGCTTGCAAGCATTTTATAAAGGTCGAGAAGTCGAGTGTGAATCATGTGGGGGACGTGAACGTAATATTTATTTCCTGATTTTCCTAGTATGTCCTTTTCCCCAATTTTGAGTTGTTTTGTTTTGATGCTATTTCCGCAAACATTTAAAAGTATTGAACTAAATATTTCAATTTTATTAATTTACTTTCGTTGGGACTTGAATGCATATGATTACAACTTAAGTGAAATATTTTAGGTTGGTATAGACGAGTTAAAATTAAATTGAGTTGACATAAAAAAGAATATTTTAAATAAAAAATTATACCATAATTCAAAAGATATGCAATAAAGATGTCAAAATCTTTTTATTTGGATGGTATTGTAATTATACAAGATTCATAATAACTAATAAGAGCATTGAAATCTTCTTTTTTCCAAGAATTTAAAATGATTCTTTATATTTATATATATATATATTTCATCTTGTTATGACTTGTGAAATAGTAGCATTACATCTAACATTTTCTATGCATATATAGCTACTAGTAAAAAAAAATTATCTAGCTTTTCTATTTTATCATTCAAGAATATAAAAAAAAGATGATATTAATACTATAACAATATATTATTATTAGTATTTTTTTGTATATAAAAAAAACTCCTATATCCAGTCATCATCGAGATATCAAATCGAATACGAGACTTACGCATCCCTTGGAGGCGGGACCTTATAGATCACTAATGGGATCGATGCACCTCCTACGAATAGGATCTCATAGATCACCGACGCACCCTTTGGGGGAGAGATCTCACGGATCACCTGAAAACCGTCTTAAATCATAGGGTACATGTTCAGGATCACATATGGTGATACCAAATACAAGATAAACCCCTTAACCTGATTCTCTTAGCATTTCAATAGAGATAATCTTAAAATAAAAATTGAACCTAAGACTTTAAGGTTTATAGGGTCAATCCCCATCATCGGGGCACCCATGAGGGTTATGACAATATATTATATTGATTGTTATAATAAAAAAATTATAATTTACATGTTAAATGATAAAATTGACATAAAAAATGCTTTGTTTCAAAAATCAAAACAAATTTTTATAATATATATATATGTGTGTGTTAATTCATATAAATTGGTGTAAAATAATAAAATTAAAGGATTTTGTTAATCACTTGTTAAAGTTTTTATATTTATTATTTGTAATAACTTTTTATTTAAAATAATAATTAATGATAAATTTTAGTATATTAAAAAATATAATTTAGCGCATATAAAAATTTTAATAAAATCCAAAATTAAAAAATAATTCTCATGCACGTTGAAGTTGATGTTGGCAGTTTATACACGGTGAAGTTTTGTGTGAAAACATTTTATTTATTACAATTATTTAATTAATATTAGCCAGTGATGACAATTTTATTCTCCCATATATATTCGTTTTCGCAAATACAAATAAATAACAAGAAATTTTAGATTATTTGTTATTATTCATTTTTAAAACGGATTAGATACAAATAGATGTGAATATTTTAAAACAGTTAAACGATATTCATTTTATCTGTTTTCAAAATCAGGACTGTTCTTTAATGTTTGTGAGCAATTATTTAAATTGCATTATTTATTTAAATATTTTAATTACATTAATTAAAATAAAATTTTATAAATATTCATACGAATACAATTTTATATTCTTTTGTGAATACATATACAGATATTAATATTTTTATCTACTATAAATACGAACATAACAAACATAAAAATAAAAATCCAAACAATAAATAATGCAATCTTCTATAAGTGTAGTATAACGATAATGGATTGAATTTGAAATATGTGATTTTAAGTCATCTTTTGAATTTGATTTTTGAGTGGGATATTTGAAAACTAATATGCTTTAAAATTAATTGGGTGAAGTTTATTAATTGGGATTGATATGTTTAGTTAGTATTCTTATAAGGTTAGTTAAGTGAAATTCATTGATTATAACAAAATTTGGATATTCTAAATTATTCAACCAATACCTGAGAGATGATATCAAAAAAAAAAAAAACAAATAAAGTAATATTCATATTTTGTTTAATCATTTGCCATTCCTAAATTAACAGCTAAGTGACTTGTTTTATTTCATAAACAATCGTTTCTGTAACAGGTACAGTTATTGATAAATTTGAAATGTAGTCTATAACTTTTCTTAATTTGATCAAACTTTTAATATGGAATACTTGTATTAATTAAGATTATTTAATCTTTGTTGATAAGCCCAAAATGGGAAATCAACTTCTTCTTCGTTTTTCTTTTAATGATATTAATTAAAAATATAAAATAATACCTTCCCAATGTGTTTGAGAATCAAAACATATTCAACCAATTAGCATCCACAAATAAAACTAATTTATTCCACAATATTTTTTGCTATGTACATTATTGTATCTGTAATTTCAAATCTGATCATTTGATTCTCTTTTATTGTTGTAATTATTACTGATAATTAAAAAAAAAAAAAGGCCCTATTTCAAGACTTTTTTATGTTCTTCAAGATGGAAATCTTAATCCATTACTAGTTAAAAGGATCTTATTTTTAATATTAGAATTGGAAATGCACATAATAGTTTAGATATTTTTAATTAAATAATATATGAACAATTAATTGTTTTAGCTTTATTGGTTGTCAAAAACATGGATTTTCACGCTGACATAACATCACTTAAATAATATATTTTAAAAAATTTTAAATAAAATTATTTATTTATTTTAAATTTTTATCAATTTTTTAATATAAATAAATAATATTATTGTGAAGTGAAGGGTCGTAAGTCTTAAAAAAAGATAAGTAATAATTTTTTAAAAAATATTATTTAAATGATAAAAATTTAAAATTAAATAAATGATAAATTCCCCACGTAAATATAACGTATACCAATTCACTTTCCTTTTTTCTTGTTTTTCAGCTTAAGATGTATACTATTATAGAATGAAAGTTTAGAAATTGTAATGTTAAAAATTCAAAATTATAACATTTAACATAGCTTTGCCCACCATCATATTATATATTTGTCTTGTTATCTTATCTACTCGTTTTATTTAAAAATTGTTGATTATTATGTAGTATTTTAATTATTTATTAAAATATATTATATATCACTATTACCATATTATTATTATTATTATTATTATACAAAGGATTTATATAAAGAGTTTTTATCCGTATAACGGATAATTGAAAGAAGTGGAAACTTGAATTTTGGTCAAGATAATTGAATATCATTGAAAAAAATAAAAACATGGAAAAAAAAAAAATAGTGCATTATGAAAGCCAGGTTGATATTGATGGCTTCCGAACTTTTCGTATCATAGAGAGACCCCCGCTGATTGAGAGGACATCTCACATAATCTATACTATATGATACGTGGCTCCTTTCTCCAACAGACCAGGGCCAGGGCCGAAAGCTCTTTCTTGCAAGTCTCACGATTGTCTACAGTAAAGTTTTTCCATGTCTCTGATGATTCTACAGTAAAGTATCTTTGCCATCGGTAACTGATTTAATCAAAGGCAAGCTTCAAATCTCGCATTTTTCTGCATCCGGTCGAAACATAAGCAACTGATCCTATGAGACGACGTTCGCGCAGCATTCAAGTGAGGCATCCTTGTTGTTGTTATAACCTTATAAGCTAAGCTGAGGCATCGTAACAGACCGATAGACAAGGAAAATAATATTTATTCTAAAAATATATCACAAATCCTGGGGCATAAATTTATTAGATAGATAAAATTTATAATAAATAATTTTAAAATTATAAAAATTATTATTCATCAGATAAATATCACTTGATTTGCTATCACTTTTGAAATTATTTTTGAGCAAAATT
>JAVXUL010000009.1:5162724-5173356 GCA_035590515.1 Trichilia minutiflora | reverse complement strand
CTGAAAGCTCAGTAGTCGGTAGGTGTCACAGTACACAGCCTCAGAAGTCAGAATGTAGCCAAGCGAACCAAGTATTCCCTTGCATGCATAAAACATGTTGAAAAAAAAAAAAAAGCGTAATACGTGTTTGAAAAAACACACGCATGAATAAACACATTTCATATAGTACAATCATAACTTTTTTTTATATAAAAAAATTATTACTATCAATTATTATTTAAATATCTAATTAAACACAATATCATATATTTTTTAGAATAAAATCTCATAAATTATTTGATAGTTATCATAAATCGCAGAATATATACATAAAAATTATATACAATGATATCAAATATAGAATAAAATATTGATCTCATCTCCATAATACTTCAAAAAAAAATTCTGAAATAAAAATTAAACTTAAAACTTTAAGATTTACAAGATCAATCCTCACTACTACTAGATCATCATTAAGAGTTTCATACAACCATAATATCCTTGACTTTGACGGATCACCGACAGTATATAAGAATCATTGTATTTATGATTAATAATTTACACAAAGTTTCTTTTTCTTTTTATGATTTTCTTTTTAAGAATCCATCAATATAATTCAATTCAACACAAAGTTTTTTATTTTGTCAATAAATATGATACACTTAATATCACAATCAATCATACCACAATTAGGGGTGGTTAGGCGACAGTCTATCTTGGCCAACCTTAATTTTTTTTCTGAATATTATTATTATGACATCATTTTTTATATCTAGCTATTTTAGCTATTTTATTAAAAACAAATAATTTATTTCATATAAATAAATATGTTGAAGTAAGAAATTGATTATTTCTTTAACCTTGTATATTAGGACCTTCGTTTATTTCTCTAGCGATTATTCTTATCTACAAACACAAAGAGTATTTAGGGATAAAATTAATTTTTTGACGAAAATTTTTTAATATTTAAATCAATGAGAGTTTTACTTAATGATAAAATTCATAAAGCACGAAAGAAAATTTGGAGACTTTTTTTTTTTTAAAAATAAAAAATATTCTTATTAATGATAGAGTGAATTTTGTTACCTATTATTTCGGAATATATCATCTTTCAATTATTTACATCTTTAATCATTAACACGTGTTTTATTTTCATTGACTATCTCTAAAAATTTATTACGCAAATCATAAAACATTACTATCATGGGATAGTATTTAGTATTCAGGATTATTGATGAGATCAAAATAACTATTATTAAGAAATCTTTGGTTTTGGTTACTGAATTAAAATCTTACATAAACTTATAAAAAATATAACCTAACCCTAAAAAGTCATAAAGTGCCTCGAATTGTAAACATAACCATAAGTCTTGGACATATTATTTTTGTAAGTAACTTAAGATATTTCTTCAATATTCATGGCTTCGAATACTATAATAGACTAAGAGAACTTCCATTTATATACCATAACAAAGGGTTTTAAAATTCTACCAAATAATAGACTTGAAATAATTGATATAGATTAAATATTGGACCTAAACCTTTAAACAAAATTTCGAAAAATTACTCAAATAAAATGAATTTTTGATTTTCTTGCATGTTAAATATCGTAATATATGAATATATAAATAATTATAACATAAATGTCACAATTCCGCATATTATTATCTTTTTTTTAAACACTAACACTTCACACTTTTTTTTTAATATTTTTATTTAAATATTATTGTTTTATCTCCATTAAAAATTTATTAGGTGACTATACTTATGCTTCTCAAAATACAAATTATAGTCTACTTCAATTTAAAAGAGAATTCATAATTTACTTGTCTTGTAAAATATAGTGTCTAAATAGACGTTGCAACTCATTAATATCATCACTTCGTACATCTCATTCTAGAATCTCTTAGATAAAACGCAAGGATCTTATTATTATTTTCTTTACAAATTCTTCGATTAATTTGTTTTTTTTTTCCCCTTCCTTTTCGTAAAAAGCATACATCCCATCAAATTTATTTGCTATATAGTAATCTCTCTTCATTTAATTTTCACATAACACTCGAATTCACAACTCACAAATAAAACTATTTTGATTAATAACTTTTTTTTTAATTGACAAAGTTCACTTCTAAAAATTCTTAAATTTACAAAAGGTCATTTATGAGAAGTATAATTCAACAGACACTGGAATTGCAAAACCATTCTGTTATATAACAAAAGGACACGTATAATATAATCTCTAAAACGAATATTGTGAAGAAAGCGAGAATAATAAGAGATCAATATTTCAACTCATATCTCAATAGACCCACGTACCCAACTACGACCTTTTGTGATTGCTCAGTTTATGGATAAAGTGTGAATCATTTCTCATTTTCTCTTAGTACATATTTACTGGTCATTGTTTGGAAAATTATTGATGATACACAACTATTAGGTAGCTGATATCAGCTCTGTTGCAATAGACTGAATTCTATCAAGAGGGTTTTAGAAATTTGAAATGACTTCTTCTGTGAAAGGAAATGGGTATGGTAAGCATACCAGCAATCCTAACACCAAAACAAAGATACCGAGGGCAACATACTTATCATCAGGATCTGTGATTTCCTCAGAAAGGGGAGCTATGGGACCCCTCTGCAAGAAGAACAGGAGTACCGCCCAGTAGAATGCAACATCATTAAAAAGGGACGATAGACCAAGCAGTACGATTGAGGCACCTGTGAAGCGTGCTGAAGCCTGTTTAATAGAAAACTTATAGTTATAAAACTTCATTTCTAGTTTAGATAACCAAAATGAAGATTACAAGTTTGAAGGTGATGGTTATTAGGCTTGTGAAAGAACCTTTCGGCAATCATTTAATTATTTTGACTTCTACATTCACTAATTCTTTAACATAGAATGGAGTTCAAACGAAATTACCTTTCTTCCCCATATTGCAAAAGAAACTCGGCCACCATCTAGCTCTCCTGCAGGGATGCTGTTGATGGCATTTATAAGAAGTCCAGCCCATGCCCAAATAACTAGGGGGTTAACAGATATGGGAGTGCCTTCCTTGAGTACATCACCAAGAAGAAGCTTTGCTACAAAAGAAAAGAGAATTCCAGAGTCACTATAATGATTCTCATATGTTTTGACTACGAAAACATATATCCAGCCAAAAAAATGCATTGGGAATGAGGAAAGAAGCATGACTAACAGAAAGAGAGATATGACACCAGTAGTGAAGCTGTGGAAGATTCAAAATAATTGGACAAGTGTACATGAACACAAAATCATTACCAATGTCTGGTTCAAATTCCTTACCAAAACCACCGGCAAGAAATGACTCATGAAACACAGAGGCATCAACTATGATCCCAATACCATCATTGGGTGGGAGGATAAACCCTAACAGGAAAAGAACAAAGCCCAGTGAAAAACCAGCCAGAGGTCCCGCTGCAGCAACCTTCAGAAGATCTTCACGTTTGGAGACAATATTTCTAATCCTAGTTATAGCACCAAAAGAGCCTATCTGTCACCAAAGCAGTTCATTAGACTTTACATTATGGACAGAAAACTCAAAACAAATCAGTGAATGCACTTATACGGCTTCTGCCCACCATTGTTTTCATCTGCTAGATGATAATGAAGCCACTTTTCTATATTATAGCTGGGACATCACTATTAATAGTAAAATCAACAATCTAGTTCTCAAATCCTAAACAACCAATACAAATTTGGAAGGCTTTTGATTACAGCTAAAAAGTGGTGAATTTCTTCCATCTAAAAGTTGCTACAGAATAACCATAAATGTATCACCTGCCAACTAGGGACAAAATATGGCACTCCAAGCTTAACGCCAGAGCTATTCGCAACTAAAATGTGGCCAAGTTCATGTACCCCTAGAACAAGTGCAGTAATAAGAGCTCCAGGAAGGCCACTTGTCAACAAGTTGAGGTTGTCAAAAGTCGATCTGCAGCATTACAAGTATTGATTGTGCAATCAAATAATTGAAATACAAATGACTTCACCTAATGAAGTATCTCATCATCCCAGTTAATGTTTGCATAGCAACAGATACAGTTATTCAGAAAGATCTTCTCCATAATGGTTGAGTACCAAGATTTAGGTTTTCCATTTTTGCCAGCTAAGCTGGATATTATGACTTTCCTTCTACTTTCAACCTTCTATCATCAATATATTTCTTCTTCGATGCAGGGAGTGATTCCCAGCATCTAAGACTATTCTTAAAAAATAAAGAAACAACTAAAAAACGATACCGTAATTGAGCGAACTGTCAAACAGATTATAACCAACACTGCATTGCAGTGTAGTGAAGGTGAAATTATGCAAAATTAATCATCTCAATGACAAAAAGGATTAACAAAGTGAGAATTATTTGCATTCTGACAGAGTTAAGAACAGGCCATATTTTGTATTTGTTTCAAAATATTACTCTAAAAAATCTTACGATAAGTTGGACTGCAATGCAGGCACGTTTCGAAGAAGTAATGTAAACACAGTAACCAGCCCAAAAGCCCCAGCTGCGAACCATTCTGGGACAGCTGCAAAGGAAATACAAATTATTTCATGGTTTACAATCGTTAAGTTTCAATGATGGGATTTCTGGTTACGATTACAAATTTTGATATTGGTATAAATAATTTGTTGCATGAAAGCTAAATAGTTACCTGTTGTCTCTGGTTGCAATGTTTTGCTTGGAACTACAACTGCTACTGGCATATCGTCCTCTGGATTGATCAGAAGAAATAGCTTATACTGATCCCCAAATTTATTCTGTGTAAATATTCAGCAGAAATTAAGTTTAACAACACAACTCAAAATCTTCATAATTCCCTAATGTATTAAGTGCAGATCTACATACCTTCATCCTCATTGATATCTTTTCATAGCTTTTAGCAGCCTGGCCTCTCAGATTTCCTTTAAACAGAACTCCAGCCTGAGAAAAGTAAATCATAAGTTCAAAGAGCCAGTAAACAGTAGTCAACTAAAAAAAGTAACACAATTTTGCCAAATGAGCAAAGAATACTATGAATCTGGTTACTAGCATAAATTGATCCCTTTTGAAAGGTGAGATTTGAAATCCATAAAAATGAATAAAAAGTTCCTAATTTTTGAAAGAAGATCATTACAAACTTCAACATCCTCATGAGGTTTCTAAACTTGGTTTGTGTACAAAATGAGCAAACGAGAAACAATTGGTCATCCAAGTATTCTACTCACCTCATATGGCTCATGGTTGGTCACAAAAAAAGTATCAAAGCCAAATACTTGGTCTTTCAGAATATCTATTGTCTCCTTTGGAATCCTTATCGATTCATCCAGTTGCTGAGGCTGTTCAGGAAATATATGTGAGAAGTTGAGTAAGAATAATAGCAAGATGATCTCTGTCCCAGTGCACAAAAAAATTACGGTGTACTAGTCATAATCACCTTCACACCTGGCAAAGGGGATCCAGTAGAAACTTCTACATTATCAACACCCTGCTTCAAACACAAACTTAATACAATAAAGATCATAGGAACAAAGATTCATGCACTACTCTACAAATGAAAGCCAATTGTTTCCTTGTTATCTGAGAGTAATGAAACTAAAACGGGCACCAAAACTTTAAACAGACAAAATCTTCTGTTTAAAAATTGTGTTCTATAAGATCACCAGCTAGAAGGTGATTATTTCATCGTAAGATTCACATACCAAGCCTCCTCAATATTGTATGTCCTACTTAAACCTTAAATGATTTTTAGTACACAAAATCAAGCTCATGGACAGAAATGTTACAGGTTAAAAGTCAATATTTAGCTACATAATGGAATGACCAAAAGCATTAAGTCGAAACAAATTTCTACCCTTCAACTAAAGTTTTCTTATAAACAACACGGAGAAGCATGAACTGTAAAAGCAGGAAAGCAAATTACAAAGCACTTTCGCCATTCCCATAAATTCCAACTATGAAGTTGAAAAACAAGTGTTTCATCATATCACAAGGATGATGATCATCCGACAAACAAGCTATCTAGTGACTGCAATGGACATTCTCATACTGTTAATAACAAAGAAATAAAATACCTGGGCACCACCTAGAGTGTTAGTTTCTGCATCATTTCCATTTATTTGACTTAGAGGCTGTGAATCAAGATGTAAATCAGTCTGAGGGTTGTTATCTTGCTGATAGGAATCACTGGCAGGTTGATTTTCTCCATCTGCATGTGCTTCTTTTTCCTATATATATTCAGACAAATTCCAATTCAGTTAAGCAAACACAAATGTTTACAAAATACTTCATGCAACCATGAATCATGTTAAATATCAGCCTCTATAGAAATAGATAATGCTTTTCAAACTGCTCCATTTTTGCACCTACCAGAGAAATACTGAAAACTAAAGCTGTTTCTTTGGTTGCAAAAAGTGGGATCCTTTGACCAACTAAATCAAATCCTAAATCCCCGTCCCAAATAAAAAATTTGGCAGTTTGATGCAAGGATAATCATTAAAGTGCATTTCTATTTCATTGAACCTAAGCTCACAATGAAAGAAACAATTTCTATTCAAAGAATTTGAATTCAAAATCAACCTTTTCCCATAGGCATACTCATATATAACTGAAACTCAGCATATATATGCTTGCAAAATGTAGAACAAGCACAATAAAAAATTTAAGAAAGAATGAAGTACCTTATCATTGTTGCCATCCGGTTCAGTTTGTGTTTCAGTTACCCTACAAATAATGTCCATCCTCCTGCCGCAAAATCTGCACAATAAACATTAACCGATTACTCAGGAAAAAGAGATATATAACAAACATAAATAAATCAACCAATAGTTAACGAGAAATTGTTACCTTGAAACATGGTAGGAGCTGAAATTGGCTATACGACACCGTTCTGGGCGAGTAACATGTAAAGAAGATAAAAATGGCTGATAACGAAGAAGACAACAAGAACTGCATTGTGAACACAGACTCAAGTTCCCGCGAAAAGTCGATGTGAAATTCATTTTTCTTGATTAGTTTAAAAATAAAAAGATAGAAGATTTAACCCGATTCAGACTGAGACATTAGTACCATTAAAGAAATGGAGATTTAAGGTAATGGTTTAGAAATTGGAGATTTTTCGATTCTTTATCTCCGGACTGACAAACGACAACAGCAAATTATCTTTTCTTTTTCTGGTTAAATGCCCGCCTAAAGATTTTTTTTGGTTATATATCGAAAGGCGAACCTGCATTTGCCAATCAAAACATGACACGTGTTTGAAAGAGTTCCGGATTGGAGAGTTGAGGCTCACCCACGATAATTGTAAACCTGTCAAACGATGACGTATTAATGATTTAATGAAATGTAAAAGTAAAACGACGAGACAAAAGCTATTTCCTGAGAAATTGATTCTATTCTCCATTAATTTTTTTCAATTAATATTTTTCATTAACTTGTGTATTAAACATTCTTAGAAAATTCTTGGTTTACTGTTAAGCAATATTTTTCGAATGCTAACTAATTCTAAATTCAAATGAACTTGTAAATATTTCTTGTTTTAATTTTAAGTATTAATATACCCTCCACAACAGAAAATAGATTTTTATTACAGCTTGGTTTAAAACCAAATCTAGTTTTGTATTTTCCAAACTACTGAATAAGAGCCATATCTTAGCGGAAGAACGAGGCGTTCTCCTTAGTTTTTAGAGTAGCATCTTCTAATTTTCTTGCCAAAGATATATTTGAAGGAAAAAAAAAGATGGTTAATAGCTAATACGAATACTATATACTGATTTAAATGCTTTATAAATTCAAAGAGCTGACAGTTTTCAATGGAATTTCGATTTTCTATACAACAATAGACTGTTCAAACATTTTAGGATTCCAAGCATTTAACTATAACAGCTGTTAAACGGAAAGTTAAAAGAGGATTTGCGATAGACTGAGAAAGTGAGACTGCGTGAGAGAGCAACAGAAATTCCTTGCCTACATATCCTCAGGTCTCAAATCACACCTTATCCTGCGCCTTCTATGCACATTTGTGCCAAAAAGTAGCTTCGCTGACTCAGTCGGTAACAGTGCTGGCTCTAACTCCACAAAGTAGTCCTCGTTGACCTCGTCATCACTACCGATACATCCATAGAAGGGTCTGCAACGTTGAATTGGAATACTGTCCGTTGGTTGTTCTGTGTGAATGGCATGTGAAGCAGAGAGGTTACTATTCTACACACATCAATTCTTATTGGCAGTTTCAATGACATAGGTGTTTCGCTCTATCCTGGCATTCTGGTCTGAGTTAAAATCTTTCTGGCCAGCTCCTTCTCCAGGCAGCAGCAGATGATCATAGTTGTCTATGAAACAAGAGCATGGCTATCAAGTAAAAATGAAATTCATGATTGGATGCAATTGTACTTCATTTACGGCAAAAAATTACAAGGCATTCTTAAATGTTAATAATTCAGTTTAGAATAATATGAACTAGAAATTCATGATTCAGTTTAGACTAACATGAACTAGAAAGCCAATGTTGCAAGCCGGTAAAAAATTGTCAGGGGTACAAGAGCACGTTATTCTTTCTCATAATGTTTATAACATCAAGATTTGAGAAAAAATGAAAAGCAATTTACCAGAGCTGCAAGTCAGTAATGAAATATCCAAAGCATCATATGTCTGTGGTGCCAACTTCAGAACATCACTGTTGGGCAACGCAATGTCTAAAGCCTTAGCATCTGAGCAGGGAAGTGCAAAAACCCCAATTGAGGGCCCAGCAAGTGTATCATCCTTCAATAGTGGAAAACGGAAATGCAGACAACATAATCAATGGCCATTAACTACCCACTATAAAGAGATGGCAAAAAGATAAGAATTAAATGAAAAATTGGGGCTCAAACAATAGCAGGAGAATTCGAGTATATTGTTTGAATAGCATCTAACAAAACCTTCTATGAAAATTAACAAAAATAAGAGCTGACCAGAGCAACCAAATATGCAGTAGGTTTGAACAGAATAACAGCATACCTTAGAAGAGGGAACAGCTAATTACAACTCCTCAAAACCGCCATATATTTTCAAATTGATTCTACCCAGAAATCAAAATCCACAGTCCACCTCTGAGCTAACTACTGAAATCAAAGGCCCCACTCAGGACAGCAGATTGATCTTGCGTGTTGAATTGCAAAAGCTTCAAAACTCTAATATAATTTGTGAAATGACCTACTATTAGTTTTGAGGGTCGATACCAATTGATAGCCAAGCTTGTTTCTTTTCTACAATGTTTTCTTTGGTTTCGTTTGGCCCTCCTCTTGGCACCATTGTGAATCACTCGCCTGAAAACCAAAGAAAACATTGTTTGATTCAAATAATATAATCGAAGCACTCTTAGCTCTATTCGAACTACGCATGTGTGATTATATCGAACTCATCAAACAATAGAAAAATAAATGATGATTTCAAATGTTAAAACAATATGTATGCTCGGATTTTACCTCGATTCGGTCGATTGTCTACATCGCGACCATTCTTCCACAAACCCTAACATTATCTGACTCTGTTTCTTTGAGTAGTGTGGTTCTATCAAAAATAACTTAGCTAACAGGAAATGTTTTGGCGCGAATATTATCCGGTAAAATGCATATTATAAATCAATCGATGTTTACATATTTTTGTTACTTAAGAGGGGGTAAGAGAGTTGATGCTTTGGAACAAAGAAGAAAGAGAAAGTAGCGCATATTAGTGACATTACTGCGGCGATGTTGGTTTTGGAAAAACTATCATACCCTTATATAGAGCGGGATTGCTTAACGTCATCCAAAGACATGGGAGGTCTCTGTTAATTAATGAATACTTTCTCTCTAGGTGTGATAGTCCAAAACCTCACGGGAGGTATGTGAAAAATCCTCTGTGATACACCCTTCATCCAAAACTGGAATCCTCGTGGAAAACTTAACACCTTGAAACCAGAGGGAAACCAGGGAAAGATGCAAATGCAGAGTATGAGTATGACAAGACAATCACACTGATACGTAGAATTTAGAGAAAAAAGAAAAGAGTTATATAGAAGATTGATTTAAAGGGAGAAAAAAGATCGAGAGTTATAGAAGGAAAAGGAAATAGTCTTTTAATAATAATTCTTTCCTTGTTTTTTAGTGGAGTCCATCATGATTTATATATTAATAATAATGTTAAGAATTAGGAAAGTAATCAGCCACATCCGTCTTACATGAATCATGTCTTACATAACTGCCACATCTTGCAAAACTGTCACGATAACCGTCCTGCACATATCATTCCCCCCTACTCAAATCATCCTTGTCTATAAGGATAAAATTAGTCTACGTTTATTGACTTATGTTCCAGGGATTCTACTAGGGTCTATTGTTTCTGTCAAACTGTTTTCCATTTCTTCAATGTTTGTTTGGGGATTATCCTTAATCATAAACAGTTGGGATTGTTCGTAACGATGACCGGCAATGAATTTCTCATCACAGTAATAACAAAGTCCCTTTTCTCGACGTTCTTGAGCCTCTTGACTGGTGAGTCTTCGGAAGATTGTTGGGTTTTGGTTGTTTCGTTGTCTTGGAGGTGGTCCTAGTATACTAGCGGTGGAGCTATGTGTAGATTTTGTGGTTGCTATGGATGGAGTGGATCGAATGGGTAAACTTTGTTTGCTCTGCAGTTGA
>JAVXUL010000009.1:5148084-5162624 GCA_035590515.1 Trichilia minutiflora | reverse complement strand
GCGGGTCTTCTCCATCGAACTTAGGAAAGTTGAGTTTTAGGTGGTGGTTCTTTGGGTTTGATGAGTTTATGGTTTGGTTTGTGATTGGGTGTTGAGTCGGACGAGTTGCGGATATTTGAGCGAACGGGTTCTCATCAGGTGGGGTTTGGTGGTGGTGTTGGCTACGTGAAACTCGTAAGGCTTGGAGTTCCGTTAGCACTGTTTGCAGGGTAGCGTTTATTTGATCGAAGCTTGACTCATGTCGTGCCAAGATTTCATTGACATCGTTGCGGAATTCCGCATTTGTTTTGCCGCGAGTGTCCATAGTCGGAACCGGCTCTGATACCACTGATACGTAGAATTTAGAGAGAAAAGAAAAGAGTTATAGAAGATTGATTTAAAGGGAGAGAAAAGAACGAGAATTATAGAAGGAAAAGGAAATAGTCTTTTAATAATAATTCTCCTCCTCTTCTAGTAGAGTCCATCATGATTTATATACTAATAATAATATTAAGAATTTAAGAAAGTAATCAACAACATCCGTATTACATGAATCACGTCCTACATAACTGCCATATATTGTAAAACTGTCACGATAACCGTCACGTCCTGCACATATCACACACGCACCCCTCTCGTTTCTCTCTGTCAGCCACCACAGTGCTGTAACATGTCCCTAATTGTCATATCAGTTACAACGTGGCATGCTATGGGTGCTTGATCCAAGATTGTTAAGACGAATGAATCCTGAAGTTTTTATACCTTCTTAATTAAGTGGTAAAATAGGAATTGAACGCTCATCACTGTATTACCATTGGTTGCTTTGATAAGTTACTTTCATTTTTTTTTTCTGAACGGGAAGTAAGATTAACCTTTTTTTAGAAAAAAAAAAGATTAATTGCACTCTTAATACGGAAGAAATATAAAATTATACAGCGCATAAGTGATATAATTTCACTCTCTCTCTTTAAATTTCATGTTTTTCTTTACTAATGTATTATATTGAAACAATTATATCGTGTCACTCTGCCTTTTAGTGAGAGCAAGACCATAAAGATAGGACTTATTTCTGCATTTTTAAAAAATAAGTAAACTCTATTTATTATTTCGATGATCCATATAACGTGATATGATTGGCCGATGCACCACGTTAATAGTGCATCGGGTGGTACCAACGATTTTTCTTTCTTCGCAAATGAAACAAAAAGCCCACTCAATTCGTTTCCCTCTCTTCATTGCGAAGTGTCAAGCATTCTGGACAAGATTTTGACCACCAAACGCCAACTTTCCAATGCATTACAAGCACACTGCACACCCAATAGGTAGATAAGACTTGACATTTTTTAGTCATCGTATTAATTCATCAGAGGAAAACAGTACCAATTTTCTATACCAGCTCATCAAGAAATCGAGGAGTAAATTAAAACCGTTATAGCTTTATCGATTCAATTTAAATTAATATTAATAATTTAAATCAATTTAAAAAATTTATAAATTAATTTATAAATTAATATTTTTTAAATTATTATTTTTAATTTAAATTATAAATTAAATCAATACTAAATCGTAAAATCATAAATTAAATTATTTAATATTATTTTATAAATTTATTATTATTATTTTATTTGTTATCACAAATTATATATGATTTATCTCTATATCTTATATATAATAATAATTAATAAAAAAAATATTCATAAATAATTTTTAAAAAATTTATTTATAAAATTTACTCTTAAATTTTAACAAGAGATTATAAAATTGATAACAAATTAATTATTATATTTTAAATTTTATAATATAATTAAAATCACAAATTTAAATCATATTTTATAATTTAATTTAAATTAATTTATAATATATTAATAAATTAGATTAGATTATTTTTTTTAAAATTATAATATATTATTTAATTTAAAATTTTATTTCAAACGAAATTAAACGGTATATACCCACCTCTTATTAGTTTCTTCGGCCTCGTTACCAGCCATGACATCTTTTAGCGTTGTCGTTCTATTCATTCAACAGGAAAAAAGGGTACAAGTTTTCTTTACCAATTCATCTAGAAATCGAGGAGTTAATTAAACCCATTATAGTCTCTTCGCTTCATTGCCAGAATGCCAGCCATGACATCATTTACTTTCTCCGATCAAACGCAGATTCTGATTCTTCAACTCCAGATAAGTACTTGTATTCCATATTTCTTATCCATTGATGATTTGATGCTTTAAACCCATGAAAAAGAATTATACGTTTTTCTTCTCTTTTGCGTAGCAGCTATGAAACTAGATTCAATAGGAAGAGGATCCTTCAACTTCGGTTGTACTGCTCCGACATCTGGTAAATACTTCTACCATCGCTTACTGGTGACTCGTAAAATGTTAATACTTTAAAACATATATTGCATTATATGTTTTGATGTCTTCTCTCATTTCTTGTAAATATTAATTTCTGTGATCGATGTTAGTACATTATAAATGTTAATTAGTGATTCCTTTCAAGTATATGTATGGATTATGTATGGATTCTATGAATTCTTCGACCTTTTTCCAATGAATTGCAACGATGTTTCAGCAGTGGACCACTGTCATGTCGGTTGCTCCAAGATAAAAACATGGGACGTGAAAAAAGGGCTGTAAACGCGGTAGAAGCCCACATACTAATGGTGCACCTATATTTCCAGTACAAACTCTTGCTTCTAGTTTCAAAACTGCATCTCCAAATGGTAAGTTTCCAGGTTTTACATCAGTAGTTTCATCTGAGACAAAGCCAACTGCAGGTGATATCAATGTTAGACTCCGTAAAATTTATTTCGTTTTTCTGAAAAAGTTTGATTGTATTTGGTCTTTCCTTTGCAAATGAGATCAAACAAAAAAAAGGCAACTAGAAAAACAAATAAGGAATCAGTGACAACTGTCCTTGGCCATTAACATTGGTTTCTCGATTCTTTTATTGAATACCACAAAATTCACATTTTTATCAGCTTTGAGACTACTCTGAACTAACAAGAAATAAATTGATGTCTGCATGGGATCAGATTTTTGAACAATCAGTGAACGAAATTCACTCTTTGCAAACAGTTGATTTCTGGGGAAGAGCCAAAAAGCTGTGGAAAACAATAGAGGAGCTTCAAAATCTAGGGTACAATGTGATTTAAGGAAAAGATTAGTGGAATTAACTGATGTTACGATGGAGCTCAAGTGGTCACAATCTGTGATATAACGGTAGAAGATCACGGTTGAGAATGATAAAATGGAAAGGAGTGGGCTTAAGATTTTGGTTGTGAACTTGTAAGCAATGGCCAAAAGAGAAGAAGATAGAATGGAAGATAAGCTAATTGTAGCAGCAAAGTTGAAAGATGATATACCAAAGTTTGATGCTGCCTTTACTAAAGCTAAGCCACGGAACCAATATAATTGAAGTATATGCTAGTTTTGTATCCAAATTTAACCATATATCTTTATAATATGAAATTATACGATGGAGTTGAATCCAATTGCATCAAATTAACTAACATGTAGTACGGTTGTAATATATAATTTGGTAAGTTTCGGGCTTGAATTTTTTGTATTTTAGACTTGCCAAATTCTAATGACATAATTCTCTAACAAATATCTGTTTGGTTCTTGGGCTTCATTCTTAAGAAATCCTTCTGATGGACTTACTTCTTCTCTTATATCGTGGTGTTTAGGAATTCAAGCATTTCTAGGCGAACGCCGAATTATAAAACCTAGCATGCCTGATCTAGCATGAAAGGGACAAAGAATATGGGCCATAGAAATTAGGAGAGTTAAGCTTTTTCAAGCCGAAAGTAGCGCATTGGATGACTTCCACAATATAGGCTGACATTAAGGCTTGAAACAAGCCCATTTTATTTTAGTTAATAAAACAAGTGCCTTTTTTCTTCTTCATATTAATTGATGTTATGTCCTCTTTTGTCATCGATGAGGTTATTTAGCAAAATCTAAATGTAGTCCTTTACACAAAAAAGAGAATGACATGGCAAAAATGTATGCTTTGCTGGAAGAGAGGTTTATAATTAGCATTTTTTTATCAATTAATAATTAAAATATTTGATAAATATTCATTTTTATTTATTACACCTCAATTTAATTATAAGTGTAAGCGTTTGTCGAGATTAAAGAGAAGAAATGAAGAGTTTGTATATGATTGACTGGTTGAGATTCACTGCTATAAGTCACACGAATTTTTGAAATTTAAATGTTATTTTTATAAAGGAGTAGGAATAAAGTAAATACTGAATATTATACTACATTATATATGATAACGCTATGATGAGATCTAGCTTGATGTCTCAATTCATACTTACTTTTCTCCGAGCCTTTATACACCCTTTTTTTCTTTTAATTTATTTATATGTGTAAAATCAACACGCTTTGCAACCAGAAAATAAAGTAGAAAGATGAAAACGTGTAATGCCCATGCCTGAGCTCTCCTTTTAGCTTTAACAAAGCACGTTTCCTTAAAAAACACGTTTTGCCAAAGTCGGTTTTATCTTAAAGACTTCATTGTGAAAAAGAATTGTTTTAAAAAAATTTACTTTTCAACTTTATCGCAGCACCTGAAGTATATTTTCTTGTCTATATTACTATGTTTTTACTGAAATGAGTAGAATGCTTTCTGGGCGTGGGACGTGCTTATTTAGAAAGCGCTTTTGACAGATGCTTCTTTGACTAGTCAAACTTCATAGGATACAATAAGCAAGTGTGCTGAATTCATGTGAAATTAGAAAAATTTAAGAAAAAGAATATACACACATGACACAAGTCAGCCAAAGGGCTACTCAATTTTGGATTATTGATTGTAATTATACGTTTTGGATTCTTATGGTCTCACATGCATCAAAATTCTAAAACAGAAAATCAATTTGTAAACCATGTTAATGGAGAGTTTTGCTATTTTTATATTAATCAAGATGGTGTATGGAAAATTATTGTAAAATTTTAAAGAAATAAATTTTTGCTTTCATATCAAGGATATATAAACATTCTCAATCATCTAATACTAAAATATAGAAATGTTGAACCAAATAACAAAAGATGGAAAAATACATGGCAACACATAGCGGGCAAAATGGCATGTAGATGCTCAAGCTGATGTCTCCCTGTGTACAATACAACAAAAGTATGCTAAAAATGGTATGGTAGATTTCAGGTTCAACATATTCAGTGATGAGTTGCAGCAGCTGTGGAGGATGGCCGACATTGATAACACTTGGCAAAGAGTCCGAATGTGTCGACTTGCTTGATGAAATTGGACATGCTAGCCCAGCCTCCTAATCCAAACCCAATCACAATTACCCATACTACTATAAATGTGTTCACCGCATACATTGCTGTCCAACTGGGGAGGAAGAATGGTAACTTCTCTGCTGAATTCTGCTTAACAAGAATTACATAATAAAAATCATGATAGATGACTTGTTAAAGGACGACATGGGATGAAATTGAAGATATATCAAAATTTATTCGAGTAAAACTCTATAAGTGGTGAGGTCCCTCCAAAATGCTAACCAAAAGTCTTAAGATGTAGTAAGAGAATTCAAATTACTGATCTTTATTCTTCAAACGGAAATCATTGTCAAGTCTGATAAATAATTTAAAAGTAAAGAATAAGACGTGGCTGATTAAACTAAAAGCTAATTGTAACAAGCAAAAAGGACAGGTATATAAGTATGAAAATGGCACTTAACTGTCCGACAAGGAGAGACCACCAACCTAATCCTAGTTCATAAATTTGCATTTTTTTGAGCATTAAATCCATGGGCGGGCCTAGAAATACAACTACATTGGGAGTTTTAGGTCACCTCCAAGCTAAGTTATGAATCTGGAAACATTGTAATAGGACAACTAGGACTTACAATCAGATTCATTTATTTTGCAGAAATTTTTGTTGTTCCAGTACTTTAGATTTGGATTCAAATTTCAAAGCAGTGAACAAGAGGGATGCCTATCAATTATGTTTACAAGTTAGGTACAAGCAGGGTAGTTTGTACATTAGATATAAATTTAAGACAAAGAGGTTGAAAGATTGGACTAATTACCTGACGAGCCGAGGCTGATCTATAAGTGAGCATATGGGCTAAAGAAGGGATGATGTAGACCGTGAAGCTGACCAGAAGAGCTCCCACAGCAGAGTTAATGGGACCAAAGAAAGGAAATATAATGGCCAAGAACCATATAGGTACCACCACAGGCAACCGAGCAAGTGCCCTCAAGCATATGCTCTTTGTGTCATGCATTCCCACGACTTTCTCCCACACAAAATACAATGGAGTACATGCAAACCCAAATGTTATGAACTACAAAATAATCAAAAGAAATATCAGTCATACCAAATCAGTAACTCAACTAGGCCAACACTACAAAAATTGGTCGTTATCATAATTGTTGCAAACCTGATGGATTAGCATTAGGATAACAGCAGCATCACGCCATCCAGTGCGTGGAAGTAATGAGAAGGCATTAGAATGTGTGAGGAGTTGATCACCAAAAGCCCAATAAACAGCAGTAGCAGATGGGATTGTTAGAGTGAACACATAAAGGGTGGCAAGAAGATATATGTACTTGAATTTCTGAGGCTTCCACATTGCATGCATAATTTCTCTGTAACATGAAACTCATAAATTCATTTATTTTCACTCTCATCACTAATTAGTCAAACAAAAGTCCATGTCCAAATGAATGTGAGACATGCCATATTGAGACTACTTTCCAGCCAGGAAACATAGTCAAGATCCTCCGAGAAAAGGATGAAATCTTCAGCTAAAGTAGCAGAGCAAACGAGGACCCTCTGGATTTACAAGACTCAATCAAAATCATGATAAATAAGCACTGTAATTCCACCGTCAGCTGACAATCGAAAGCACTTTAACTAAAGTTTTAAAATCTACCAACCCACAAGACTTTTTTAGCCAGCACCAAACACAAAATCAAGCATAACATTGACTAATATTGGAAAACCATTTTAAAGCGATCAATGAGTCAATATCAAAATTGTCTTCTTTTTTTACCCCACCAATGGAAAACAAAAGCTGCTAACAAAATCTACCAAATAACAGATTTTATTTTATTTTTGGAAACTTTTTTTCACATTTAATTATTGAAAAATAAAAGCTATTGTTCACTTACACAGTGACTGCGTGTCCACCGAAAGTGTAGAGTATATTGGTGGCTCCAGTGAAGTACAAAACCAATTTGGTTGGGCCTGAGTGAATCACACCATCAACCTGCAAAAGGATAAAAAGCAGGGAGCTCTCAAATCAACCGGCAGATATGCGAAGAAAAAGCTGAGGATGAATTGGTACCATTGAATTAAATTACCTGGCCATGAACAAGAGCAGCAATGGTTAAATACCAGGCAGTGTAAGTTGTCATACCAAGGCCAAGGAAAGACCAGATTCTATAATTGTGAAATGAGGGGATGAACACAGTGGTGGCACAACAAGCTCCAAAAATATAAGTCCATGTCCTCTTGTCTAAATTGTCATTTATGTAGTAGATATTACTGAAATCAAATCAAGAAATTAGGTACTAATTATTAGATAACATGAAGAAAAAAAGCCCATATATTTTAAACTAACAATTTGAATAAATAAATAAATAATTGACATGAAAGGAAAAATTGAAGACCTTGCACAGGCTATAAGCTGGATAACGGATCCAAAGAGGAGAAAAGTACAGTTGAAGGCTAATCCAACAGCTTTCCAGTATGGACCCAGCAAACCATCCAACACTTCAAACCACTACAGAGTTTATGAAAATTTAAAAAATAAACAAACAAGGAAACAACTGAAATTAAAATTTTAAAACATTTTTGGGTTAAGTGAGAAAACAATGATTTTTTTTGGGTTTCTTGAAAAGCTAACCTGTATGACATGGTTCTTGAAGCTGACATTCTCTTTCTCCTTTCTGCTTCGATACTCGACATAGAGAACACTGATAAGATATGCAGTCCAGCTTCCTAGAATTCCATAGAAAATCTGAAATATAATGCCTGATAGCATTCCCAGTTGAGAGAATGAGTAAGGAAGAGTCAACAAAACTTGAGCAACCTGTAACTCAGAAAACAGAATAACAATAAACAAACCTAAATTTTCGTCAACAATTAGTGAGAATGAAAAAAAAAAATTCTCCCGTTTCCCTTATAAAAGATAATTACCTGATTTGAAGCACAGCTAAACCAGGCATCATACACAGACCCACCATGCCAAAGCAGACTTTTGAGGCCAAACTTTGGGTGATCTGCCTTAGTCCCTTCGTCTCTCTCTTCATTCTCTGTCTCGTTAAAGCTTGAAACCATTGCTTCCTCTGCTTGTTTCTGTGATAACATTTTCCCTCAACCAAAATATAGATCTGCAACACACAAAAAATAAAATAAAATAAAATAAACATCACAGAAGTTTAAACCAAACCCAGAAAATTAAACCCAAGAAACCGAGTGAATGACCTTTTTCCTCAGAGTAGATTGCCTTGTTTTGATGACTTTTAGTGATTTATGTACAATAAGAAGAGATGATAGACACCAAGTCCCTCGACAAAAGTATGATCACTGGCAACTTGGTTTCCTTCTAAGGAAAGAGACGCTGAATTTTTGTTTCGTTTTACCTTTTAAAGCAAAATCCCGAGTCGTTACAATTTTAATTTTTATTCATATTTGGTAAAACATTTAAAGTTCCTAAAAAGAAATAAAAATGTCTTCCCATTTCCAGGATTAACAGTGTCTTAAATGACTCTTTCAAGACTCCATTGATATACCCTTATGCCTTATCAATTCTTCTCTTCTGTCTATAGGATTTCCGCCTTGGCACTGTCGAAAAACCCAGAAACAATAAAGTGTGTTTTCTCTTTTAAATAGGGAAAACTTTGAGCCAACAATGAAGAAAGAGAAAACAAAACCCAAGATCTGACAAAATAAAAAGGAAGCACCTGCGAGAGAGGGAAACACTTACAACTGCTTTTGGCAGCACAAGCAGTGTTTTTAAAGACAACAAAGAAAAGATAAACAAGTGATGACAACAACACGAAATCTATTTTTGCATGTTTTGCTTTCTTTTACTCAACTTCTCTGTCTGTGTATTCTGTTAACAGTTGCAGATACCTTTAGATAGCTTCTATGATCTATCACTACTGTGCTTTTGCTTAAAATTTTTATTTGTATTTTCTCTCACTTTCCCTCTCTGAGTCTCTCCAGTCCAGTCTCCAATAGCTGCCTGTTGTTTGTCTCTCAGTCCACTACTCCAGTGGCATCCCTCATTTAAATAGGGTTTCCATGAATGCCCTTGTACAGTGCAGATCCAAACGTAACCAATAAATAATGAGAAATTCTTGGGAATGCAATTCAATTTTTAATTTTCCGAATTAACTCCAATTCAAGTCGTTGTACGTCGTGTCAATTTAATCCGGGCAGTGTGATGTATAAGAGCAGTATACAGCAGAAACTGTTTGAAGGCCATGTTGGATACCCACTTGGCGTTCATGCTATTAAACGACGCCGTTACTAGATTATATTTAATGAGATACTTTTATTAAAATGAATGATTATTGTTGTTCTAAAAATGATAATATAAATAGATGATAATCCTTGAAATTAGAATGATGAACAATTATTATTCGTAAAATTTTATTAAAAAATAAACCTATTTTTTAATCATATATTTGTATTTTACCTACCTATTAATTTGCTTATTACTGAAATCGCCAATTGACAATTTAATCAAAGCTTTAAAAACGATATTGTGTATTATTTTATAAAGGATTTTATTAAATAGTGTACTTAAAATTAAAATTTTATATTTATTATAAATTTTGTTAATAAGTACTTTAATTGATGATAAATATAAAAATTTTACTGAGAAAGTAGAAAATTCGTTAACAAAATTTATTTATTATTTATAATAATTTTAATATTTAATATAATAATTAATAGTATTTTTTAATTCATTAAAAAATATAACTTAATAAAAGTAAAAATCATTCCTCAACAAAATCCTTTTATAAAAATAAAACTATGTTCAAAACATTTATTTCTAAAATCAAAACTTAGGGATGGTGTCATAAATTTTTTAAATAATAATAATAATAATACGAATTTCTATACTATATATCATGTAATATTATCAGTTGTGGAGTTGAATGATTTTATTTTATAAGAGACGATTATTTTGTGTCTATCTTGGGTTTAATTCATCGTAAGTATATTTTTTGCAAAAATCTAATACAATTATAAATTTTATCTGATCTATCCCTCTCACGTGATAGTTATCTCGTGTTTGTCTTAGATTTGATAAATTATGATTTTTCACGTAAAAAAATATAATTATATACAAAAATTCATTAATGACAGCCAAATCTCATTTTTGATAGGTGGGTTGTGCTATAATTTATTATTTTTTTTTAATACAAGAAGAAACACCAACTCTTACTATTGATTTTAAAAAAAAAAATCTAAACATTAAAATAATACAGATTCAATATCTCCTTATTTTGATAAACATTAAAATAAACATCTTCTACCACCTTTAGATATTTTAGCAGTCAAACTAACAACTACATAAGACAAGACAGTAGACGCTAATTACAAAGGCTTAGTTTATTGTAAAAATAATAAATTTTTAATTATTTTTCTTCTAATGTTTAATTAATAAAAATACAAGCAATTCAGTCAATATCTAAATTAAATAATTTTTTTTATAAATTTATACAACAGTTTCTCATCTGAAAATAAAATTTAAAGAATATAATAAATTGCATAATAACTTCTACACTTATTTATAATAAAAATACGAAAACTTGAAGCCATAACTTTCTTATTGAAAGCCAATAAGCTTCTCTATTAATCCTTACCTTAAAACTTTCTTATGAGAGTCATTTTCTTGCAAATAAGTGACGAAAATCAGTAGGGTCAGTACTATATTCTTTTCTGCACCAATTTTTATGAGGGAAGTGGAATTATTAAAGCCATTATTCCTTTTAAAAAACGCATAATCGAAGGATAGTGTTGAACAAGGATAATTATTTAGTTTTATGATGACAACATAAAGATAAAGAGAGTGAGTTTTAGTGAAAACGCTATTATGAAAAAATATGCTAAAATTCAATGAAATTTTTTAAATAACACTTATGCTAAGATTTAAAATTTAAAGTTTAAACCAATCTTGCTTATATTAAATTAAAATACATGGTTGAATCTCACTCACTCATATTAGAATTAATAACTTGATTTAATTTTATATAATATTTAAAAATAATTAAAATCTCCTGTAACGTTTATCCTTGTCATAGAAATAAACGATGACTTGATAATATATAGTATTGATGGAGATTTGTGTATGAGAAATGGGATAGTCATATACTTATTTGTGTGATTATTAGGATGTACAATTAATAATGCATTTGAAAGATAATTGGAGAACTTAATTAAGTGAAGTGAAGCTTCCAAGGAGTCGAGTTCTATGATCCTTGTTGTATCAACTGCCGCTTCATTAATCTATTATTATTATTATTATTTAAAATACAGGTATTATAACTTTTAATTATAAAATTAATATAACAAATATTAGATGTGAATAAAAATATAATTGATAAAAAAGATACAAGTGAAAAAAATAATTCATTATAAACATAGATCTTTACGACTAGTGATCCGAGGATATATATATATATATATAAACTTAGGATAGATAATAATTTTTTATTATAATATTTACAAAATAAAAACGTTGAATTGATATCAGTATTATTGCAAGATAATAATATATTTAATTACAATTCTTATTTTGTAAACTACAAACACATGCGTTTTATGTTTGTGTTTTTTTAACATCATAATAGATAAATTAAATGTGAGTGAAGTTTCAACATCATATCTATTTTATTATTTTACCAATTGAACCAAATAAGCACCCATATAGATTTTAACTTATCGTGTTATTTATTATTTTCAAGAAAATAAATTGAAATTGAAATTTTTAAATTTTGGAGGTTGTAAAGTGAGATGATGTCCATAAATTGAATGAAAATGACAAGTCTGGTCTGGCATGAATTTGGTAAACGACTCTACCTTTAGTTAGTCAAAAACATTGGTTGATTCCATATCATCTCTTTCATTTGAGTGATTTTTGATGGGCTATTATCCTATCATAATTACACAAATAATTAAATAATTAAACATGCTTAATTGGTTAGTGGGTGGAGGGACCTTCACTCAATCCCCTTTATAAACTTTCCCCTCCACCCCACCTCCCTAATATACTGTCTGTCTCCTTTTCAATTTATGACCTTTGACTCATTATTAATGGTTTAATTCTATGGCTCCACATTTATAGATCATATTCCTATCAATTATTTGATTTTACAGTATCATATTTCCATGATCTTTAAATTTAATTACATCTACATGTTCATTAGATAGATTTAAACTTAAATTATTTTGTATTTTAATTTTTTTGACAAAAATGAATTTTCATCTTACACAGTTTATAAATAAAGCAAATATTTATAATGTTATATTTATTTTATTTATTGTTGATGCATGAAATCTTCAATAATTTCAGTACACCAAATAAGTAATCTTATAATGATGATGATGTGGTGGTTAAAATTTTCTTTTGTGGCTGAATTTAGATTTTAACCAAACTGTCTATAATGTCAGAGAAAAATAGAAAAACAATATTTGAAAAGTCTAAAAAGAAGGATCTATGAAACCAAATTCTATAAAAAATTGAAAATTTTGAGAGAAATGTAAGACTTTTTTAATCTATTAAAAACAATTTCATTTCACTGACAGGAATTAACCTTCTCTATTTTTTAGGGTCGTTATCGATAATGTCGTATTTTTTATTGTGACTGAGCTTGAGAATATGGAGTGAATAAACTCAGCATCTAGTGAATAGACTTGGCATCATCAAACAAATAAGTTCGATATCATTAAATGAATGAACTCAAGAACATTGAGCAAATAAGCTCAGCATCGATTTATAGCAACAAGATTACCAAAAACAAGACAATACAGTAGTAGAAATAATAGCATGTCTATAACAAAAAAAAAGTGTAGCACAATAGCAGAAATCCGTTCATCATAAACAGTGATAATGTGCAATCATAACGAATCATAAATAGTGATATAATATAAAAATAACCACAAATTAAACTCATTTTTCATATATACTTATAAATAAAAGCATAAAATAAAATTATGTCACCTTTTTGCATGCTTATTAATATCTATTCACAAGTATTTAATATATATGTGAGCATGCAAATAATTTATATAAATAAGAATATATGATGAAATCATATAAATCAATTCAGTAATCTTTTAGTACATATATGAGCAATATTATTCGGTATGTACAATTGCGTAAATTCACTAATTTCTTTTTCTTATGTATTCTGCAAATTCTTTTTCTCTTTGATTTTGGCTTATTCTCCTATTCAAAATCATATTCATTATAATTACAAACTTTTATTTGTATTTAAAATTAGTTGAATAACCATTTCCTCTTGTAATCAGAGTCTTTTAGTTACTTTGCCTTCAAGTGAGAGATGGTATTATATATATAACCTAAGCCTTTTGACAAAATAGCCACTAGATTATCGTAATTTATGAAACTTTTATGATTTACAAAGCCATGCCAATTATTGTTAATGAAATCCTTAATTCTCGTATAGTTGAACAATCGAGAATAATCAAACCAAAACATTAATAAAAGATAACAAAGTATTCTCGTAACTTAATGATGAGATCAATTCGTTTGTTTAAACCCTCTATGGATGAGACGGATGAGATATCTTGGGATGAGACGATGAGACCATATTATAATAAAATCTCATTGGATGAGACCTCAAAGATAAGATGATGAGATCATCTTGAGATGAAACCTCATCGAATGAGACTTGTAATTAAATAAGTCTTTAGGATAAGATGATAAGATGATGAGATCATCTTAGGATGAAACTTTTGTCAGATAAGACCTTACAGTTGAATAAGTTCTCGGGACGAGATGATGAGACCATCTCAGGATAAGATGAGACCTCTGAATTAGATGAAACGAATGAGATCACCTAAGGTCTAATCGGATGCAATTAGTTCATAATTAAATGTAATCACTTTGGGTCAGGTTCGATGAAATCATCTTGGGATCGAATAAGATCAACTTTGATTAAATGAGATCACCTTAAATCAAGTCAGATGGAATCATCTCCGAGTCAAATTAGATCACATTGAGTAGAATGAGATCACCTTAGGTTAGATAAGATGAAATCATCTTGAAGTCAAATAAGATCAACTTGGATCGAATGAGATCTCAAAAATGAAAACTACTGTACATGAATCAAATATGAAGATAAAGATTATAAAACTTTATCTCCACCGTTCATATAGTAAAATTGTATGTTATAATCGTTTAAATCAAATTTTAATATGATATAATAGTCAACAAATTTGTTTTTGTATTTTGATAAAAAGTGAATAAAGTGCAAAAAAAAAAAATGAAACTTCTACCTATTTTTGGTTACTGTTCACAAATCAATATGAAATTA
>JAVXUL010000009.1:5117959-5147984 GCA_035590515.1 Trichilia minutiflora | reverse complement strand
CCGGCGGTTCCGGGCGGTTCGGGCCGCACCCGCCGTTTCGACGGTTCCAGTACTCTGGAACCGGCCCGGAACCGTATGAACAATATTCCAGACCGGTTCGAGCCCAGGTTGTAACGGGTCGGGCCGGGTCGGTTCGCGGGCCGACCCGGCCCGTTAGACACCTCTACTCAATACCACAATCAAAATGTTTGCATATACAAATTTAAGCTTTATTCGAAATTCAAGATTTGCATTTTTGAATTTATAATTATTAGGTGATAATCGTTACACATTAATAAAAGATTAAATAATTTATTAAAAATTATCATTAATTATAACTTTTTCCAAAAGAGGACAAACTTGAAAATGTACCAAAATATTGAAGGAAAACCTGGACATTAATTAATGCTATAACATGAAGATTGAGAGGGAGAATCCGATTGAAGGTTGACTTTCATCGAAGCAAAGTTAGGTTTGTTCACATGCCCATGCATGTTAAAAAGGGGCTTTTTTGGCTGGCAGATTGATGCAAGCTTTGAAGTTGAAGAGCAACATGGTGAATAATATTTTTCAAAAAAACAAAACAAAACATGGTGAATAATGAATTTGTTGTTGTGTTTGTGTTGATATCACAAGCCTTGTTCTTTCCAAAAGGTTCAAGGCTTTTGCTTTAGTCTCGATGATTTTGATACGATATCTATCAACTTTTCAAAGGTTAAACTCTAGGTCTTTAATGCACCTTAGTCAGAGATGTGTCCCATTCTCAGTTTGATGTACATATCTGTGTTTGATGGATGACCCATTGTGAAGGAAAGGTGTAACCTCATTCAAAGAAGTGGTTGATGGTTGAAAACATCCATATCATACATGGATAATTGTATAACATATATACATCATGATCATCATGATTTATCCTTTGAATGTTAATAACATGTAGTTCCTTGGCTTGTTACATTTTTACAGATAAAAAAACATATAACGTATTTATTTATTTTTTTTAGATAATTTAGAATATATAAGTTTTATTTTGATAAATGGATCTTATCTAATTAATCTTTAAAGAGATACTAACTAAACATACTATCGTTCAAATATTTTACTTAAATCAGAGTGATTAGTTAAAATTAAATTTAGAATGTGCATCTAAATCACACATCTTAAATTTAACCCATCATTATTAAATTACACTTATAAATGATCATACAAGATAATTGATAACTGAAAAAAGGTCATTAATTCTTATTAAAGGAACAAAATTATTCATAATAGATCCTATTTTAAACATAATGATATTAAAATATTTCTCTTATTATATTTTTTACACAAATTTAAGGATACAAATGGATGTGATGATACACAATGCAAAATTTTATATTATTTATTCTCATTTATTTTATATATTTATTTAATTATATTATATTATATTATATTCATATTATTGATATAAGGTCATTTATAGAAAACTTTTTTAATAATACTATTTATTATACAATTTTTTTTAAACTCAAAATGTATCTTAAATGAGATAGTATGTGAGTTAGTATACATTTAATGATGGGTGAAATTTTACAATTTTTCAATCTATTTATCGCATCCTTAATTATATTCAATCAATTAATACCATCTCATTTGGATTTAAAATGTGAAATGAGTAACATTATGCAAAAATTTTCTCTCTCTATATATATTTTAAGATTTTAAATATTTTATCAGAAGATAGGGTCTCTTATTTGTTATAAATAAATAATCTATGTTCTTATAATAGATTTCCAAATACTCCTCCTCCCATATATTAAGAAACCTTCCTTTTAAATCAGTCTACCATCTTCTTTTTTTTTTTTTTTTTGTCTTCAAATGCAGCTTGGTTCATTTGTTTTTTATTAGGTGAGATGGATGCGATAATTCATGAATCATAAATACACTGAAAACTACAGTCATCTTCTCCCATCATGCTCTTTCTTTTAAAGATTACCAATTCAAAAAGTTTGTTTATACGAAACTGTGTAAGATGATGGATAGATATATGATTCCACTTTTCTACGTTCGATATCAAGGATGGATCAGGATGAATAGTATTAATTGCCTAACAGATTTTTTTTTTAATAGAATTTTTTTTATAGGTGAAAAATCCTACCCTATCGAATCTTAGACAACTACCCTATCGAATCCTAGACAAGTGTAAAACAACTGTCACATAAGAAAAATAATTCAGATAAAACCCACGATTACATCATATGCTTATAAAAAATACACTATCGATGGATCGAACTCAGGACAAACATAAAATAACAATTATCTCATACGAGATGAAATCATCCGATTACACACGTTTAATACGAAAAAAACATAAACATTTAAATTATAACATACAATTAAATATGAAATTAACGTTGATTACAATTATCTAATATATTTAAAAATTATTTAATATTATAAATTATTACGTAAAAATTAACTAAATTTTTTATAAAAAATATATTTTTTAAAAATTAGATATAAGATAAATATAAAAATAATTATTTAATAAATTTTTAATCATCAAATCACATTTTTTGAGTCTGATAGAAAACTGTTGACATTTTCTTCAACACATTATTCCATTCCAAGTACAAATACAATTATTAACAAATTTTGTTTTTTAGCACCAAATTAACATTGATAGCAACACGAAATTTAATTAAGAAAGTGTAATAAAGTGATTTTGTACTTTTAGCCAATTCAGTTTTGCCATCTGTCACCGCTATATTATTGTTTATTTTATTTAATTAAAAGAATTTTCCGTACTAATATCTTAAAGTATTTTTTAAAATTTTTATATTTAATAAATTATATATTTTTTAATATAGTAAATTTTATCGTTAATTATTATATTACATATAAAAAATTATTATAAATATTAAATATAAATTTTTTAATAAATATGTAAAAGTACTTGTTTGTAACATTTTAATTAAAATGATGTATTAATCTCGTCTTAAAAGTTTAAATGATGTGAGTAGAGAATACCAATTCAGTATGCATGTATTAAACATTCCTTAAAAATCCCATTAAGAATACCACTAACTATTATTTTGATAGATCAATACATAAAATGATGATAAAAACTTTTTATAATTTTTAAAAATAATATTTACTCTCTTGTCAAAAAGTTTGTTATGATTTTTTGAAATTTCACTTACTCCTTTATTAAAATATTTATAACAAATATTTATATAATTTTAAAAAATAACAAAAAATAAAAATAAAAATAGATACTTTTTATTATATAAATCTCAAAATTAAAATAATTAAAAATTTTAAAAATATTTTAAATTTAGTAGTTTAATTTATAATATTTTATATTGAAAAACTTTATAAATTATTTTTTATTTTAAAAATAAATAAAAATAATTTAAATACTTTATTTAAGTTATCGAATGATTATATTAATTTATAATTTTATATTCACAAACACTTTTAAAAAATTTATTAAATATAAATATAAAATTATAAATTAATTTTTATTCTATAATACTTTATACTAAAAAATTATAATTTAATTTTTAAAACTAAATTTAAAATATTTTTATTTTATATTTATAAAAATTTATGAATTTATTTTTATTTTATAATTTAAATTTAATTTATAATTTTATATTTATATTTAATAAATTTCTTTTAAAATTGTTTATAAATATAAAATTATAAATTAAATATTTCTTAGTATAAAGTATTATAGTCATTCAATAATTTAAATAAAAATATTTAAAGTATTTTTATTTAATTTTTAGAAATAAAAATAAAATAAAATTGTTATAAATTTAAATTATATAATAAAAATAAATACATCAATTTTTATGAATATAAAATAAAATATGTTAAATTTAATTTTTTAATATTAATTTATAAATTTTTTTAGTGTAAAGTATTATAAAATAAAAAGTTTAATTTATAATTTTATATTTATATTTGACAATTTTTTTAAAAAATGCTTTTAAATATAAAATTATAAATTAATTTTTTTATAGTATAAAGTATTATAGTTATTCAATAATTTAAATAAAATATTTAAATTATTTTATTTAATTTTAAAAATAAAAATAAATTATAATTTTTATAAATTTAAATTATAAATTAAAATAAATTTATAAATTTTTATGAATATAAAATAAAAATATTTTAAATTTAATTTTTAAAAATTAATTTATAATTTTAGTATAATGTGTTATAAATTAATGCATTAAATTTATAATTATTTTAATTTATGAATTTATATAATAAAAAATACTGATTTATATAGTAAAAGAATGTATTTTTATGTTTATTAAAAAGAATTTTTATTTTTTAAATTATATAAATATTTATTATATATATTTTAATAAAAAAAGTGATATTTTTAAAAAATTACAATTTTTTTAATAAATATAAATATAATTTTTTAAAAAATTATATAATATTTATCGTTCTCCCATCCAACGACAGAAAATCTTACCTTCTCTTTCCCATCCCCCACACAGGTTCACCTGCCCACTACAACCACAAGCAAAGGCTGGGCTGCATTGAACCAAATTCCACTCATCTGAAAAATTTCTAAGATCGGATGGTTTTGCTCTGCTTGTGGGGAAATCCTTTGCTCACTATTCTCAACTGTTGTAGAAGATCAGTTTCATAATGTTTGGCAAATTCTACAGTGTTTTTGCTCATTAGTCTTTTCAATCATCACTTTCCACTATCTACCAAAACTTTCAGAAAAATAATATGAAGAATTGAACTATCAGACTCACGCATGTCTGCCATTATGTGTTGAAGCTCTTTTTCAACACATTGGATATGACATACTGACATGGTAATGAATGAAAGCCACAACACCCAAAACCAATTGAATGTTTTGCTTCTTTTTTTTTTTTAAGCCCATTCCCAACTTCGGCTTCAATAAAGTCTACCTCGACCTTGGGACACCTAATCCTTGCAAAGAAAAATAGTTTTATTTGACGTCATTAGTAAAATGAGATCTAGAGGATTTTAAAAAGGAAATGGAAATTATTATACCTAACTTCGTGATGAAAGGGGAACTAGGCCAGGCGATTATGCATAAAATATAATGACAGATTTCAATGCTTATTATAAATTTGCTTTTTCCTTAATTTTATAGCCCCTACACAAGATTTGTTAAAATCTATCCTGAATCATCATTCCAACTAGAGAAATGTCATTTTGAAGATAGATATTGTATTAGGATAAAGAAGATGAATTGTATGATACAAACTAAAGTTTTGTTGGAGATGAGATGATTTTCGTTTTGCAGAAAGCATATAGGATATGCTTTATGCGACAAGAAAAGCCGTATTAACTACTCTTAAGTCGAACAACATTTGGGAAATTTCGTAAATGGGAAGAACTTTAGAGCCACTTAGCTGAGGTCCTGCTCTTTAGCTTACTTGCCTTGATAATAATGCAACTTCGGATGGAGATGAATAAAGAAAGAAAGGTTGCTACTTTTCCCTTTTTATTCCGTAAGTGAGATCAAACTTTCCCCTTTATGTCGACCTTTCTTTTATGCTTATCTTGTATCCTATTATATAATTTTATTCCTCCTCTTATAAGCAAAATATAAATGTTATGAAAATTCAAAAACTGGAAACAAAATATCGATATACGTACATAAAATTCGACACCTCAATCTCTAACATATATACTCTTCTGTTCCAATAAGGAGAAAAGGTACAGAGATCCAGGAGAGTTTAAAACCAAGTTATCTTGTAGGTCATCTTTCTGCATTTATATATACAACATCAGCAATCATAAAGAAGAGAAAAAATCACTCTCACCGGCTCAAGACATTATACAAATCCAGTCACAATTACAAGCATAAATTCAACCACTTGATGTATAAAATTTGCCTTCCATATTCATGGAACCAATATAATAATAGAGTAAAAACGATTCTCTAGTTATACCTAGGATCCTAAAATTGTAAAAGTTATGGCAAAAAATAGATGGCAAAAACAATTGAATTTACAGAATGAATAAACCTTCTAAAGCCAACATTGCAGCCTATATTTGACAAGCAGCGATAGAACTACTGGAGTTTCAGTATTCAATTCAAGCCACAAAAAAGATAAAGACCGTCAGGAAAAATATTATGATGGCAAATATCTTGATCATAAGCCACCTATTCGATGAAATCTGGTTAAGATGCCTTAACAGAGAATTGCGGGCACCTTCAACATTGGCCAATGACTCGTCCATGTTATCATCAATCCTGCTTGCATTGGCCATGTAGATTAAATTAATAAAAGAAGTAAACTTTCGATGGCCAAAGATATAAATGTAACAAACATTAAATAAATTAGTGAAGTGAGTAGACCTGATAGCTAGTTCCCCTTGCTGAGCAACCATAGTGGCCAGATGTGTAAAGATCCCACCGAGTTCTGTAATTGTGGATTCAACATTGTGAAGAGCAACTACTCGACTTTGTGAGTAATTTTCTTGTCGTGGAACTACCTGCTGTAACATGGACATTTCCATATGGTGCGAGGGAGTGTTGTCCACAGATGACCTTCGTCTGTTTAGGCAAGATCCAGTACAAGTGTCACAAAAACATATCCACAAATAGATACCAAGAAACAATGACTATAATTTTTAGCAAGCAAGTCTAAATAAAATAAATCAGAAAAAAATCCTGGATATTAGACAAGTTATCAAAGTTGTAGGACATCTTATTGACAGGATAGGGATGCAAATGTGTACTGGTTTCTGACAACACTTAATAAGCAAAGTTAGTATTTACCACTACATTATTTAAAGGTTCTATTCATGTGAACTTTGTCTATAAATTTCCCCTTCAAGAGAGGTTGAAGGAGACAAGAGCAAGGGCCTTTCTATACTCATCTTTATTGGGCTTTTATTCCTATTGACCTCCTATATCTCACCCTTGCCCGTATGGCGAATTTTTTTTTCCTGGGAAACCAAAAAATCTGCCTAGTACCACTTTCCATTCTATAAAGTTTGTTTTAAATTTAGAAAGCTACATAAGAATAAACAGGAATGAAGGAGAGAAGAAAAGAATGTAATAAATACACCATTCTAATAAAGTTTTTACCTCTTTACATTCTATTAAATTTTGTTTTGAGTTTAGAAAACTACATAAGAATAAACAGGAATGAACAAGAGAAGACTGACGTAATAAATATGCCATTGTGAATAAGTTTAGTAGCTACATGCATTTTCAATGTATACAAAAGATAAATCTTCATGTACGCACATATAACCCATATAGTTGTTGTGCAAACATGGTGAGCAATGAAGCCCCAGAATACATTGTCCATTGAAACTCAAGTTTGCAAGTAAAATTTGTCACATGATTTGCAGAAAAGCATAAATCTCAAGTTTGATAATGGAATGCATAATGACATTAAACACACCTCAGTTGATTTCCAAATTGAACTCCACCTGGCAGCAACCTAGTCAGAAAGAGAAAGGGCAAAATGATTCAAATGATGACCAAAGAAGAGCTATTATTATATCAATAAAAGGAAAAAAGAAAAAGTGTGGGCAACAGGAAAGCTTTTCTAGAAACTCCACAAACACATGGGTTCACAAATAGCACAAAAGAACTTGAAAGTTGCTTCCATTATGTTGTCTTCTAAGTTCTGAACTGAACATAGAGCCCATCCAGCATATGTCTAACACAAAAACGTAGCTCTTTTTGATTGTCTATGCTCTATGGTGTATATTTAAGACATACCAAAGTAACATTATGGTGAAAATGCATTACTAAAAGCAGTATCTGAAAGTATTCCCAGATGATCAAACTTTTTCCAAACCTTATTGTGGCTCATTACATGCAAATAAATGAACAATTTGAAGAAGAGCAGAAAAGTCGAGCTCAAGTACTTTCTTCATCCATAATAAAAATTCATAAATTATATGCCAATTATGTATTAGAGATAACTAGATGCACATATAAGCTACTAACCATTATATTGTCACAAAATGACTAGCAATCAATAGTGTCACAAAATGACTAGCAATCAATAGTGTCACAAAATGACATAACCTAAGACAGTAATGACAAATTTGCACCATTCAAATAGTCTACCTAAAGGAAATACTCACGCTGACGATTGCGAGCTCTCAGATACATTTGCTGAACTTGACCAAGGATGAGGCTCAGTCACAGGTTTTGCATGCTGTCTAAACGGGTTGTCTCTCAAGGCATTTGTGGAAAATATTTGTTTCCTGTTTTCATGGGCCTTTATATTCTGCAAGGCATAAAACCATATTACTATAATACTAAGCAAGAGGACAAAGTACTGAGCAAAAAACAAAAACTCCTGAGCAACAACCTCAGTTCTTGCAGTTAACACATCCTGAAGCTCTTTAGTAGCACCCATGAGCTTGCTCTTCAAGTCATCACAAACAGTAGTTGAATGCTCAACTCTGTCCTTAGAATAATTTCCATCTGATATCTCCACGTTTTGAAGGGTTTGCAAATCCGACAGAGCCATATTCAGAGCCGTGATGTCATCCTTTATCAAAGCAGTCAACTCTTGTATCTCCACAATCGGATCATTGAACATCGATGACCGTTTGGCCACTACATTAAAGCAAAACCTCGGGTCACCGTAGTGTGACTTGAAAGAAATTGACTGAAGATAGAGTAAGATATTTTGTACCAATGTTCTGTATTTGATTGAAATTGACAGAAACAAATCTGAGGTGAGAAAAAACATTCAATAGGTGAATTATCAAAAGGTGACTTTTGGGTCAAAATGTCACTACAAATACTTTCTACAAAATCAACTTCGGCATATATTTCAGAAAATGCTTATATAGAATCCCTCCTTCCTCAAAAAAGCTTTTAAAAAAAGCACCTCTGAAATCATCTGCATATTTGATCCAAACCACAAATTCATTGATGCCCATAAACTCGGATATGACAACACCATGTGATTACAAATAAAATGTTCTTTTTCTAAATTTCTTTGTAAATTCAGTAAATCAATTATCGTCCTAAAAATGAATCTGACAATGCCTTAGTCATGAACATTTAACCATAAATATATTTCATTTTGCACTGCCATGCTGACAAGCTCTGATTCAAGCCGTGTATCTCTCAGTAACGAAGACAACTTCAAAGCACAAAATAGAAGTGCACGTCATTGCATAAAACTGCAAGACGTCGTCGAAACTCCTCTTCAATGCATCGGAGAGAAGTTCACATCAGTTCAGAGTATTTCTATCCAATGGACGCGAAGTCTTTAATGCATGGATATAGAAAAACTATCAAAGACTTACATTTGGCGAGTCTGGATACTTTTTGAGAGGCCTCATGAATACCCAATCCGATTCGCGAAGCCTTCTTATTGAATTCAGATCTAGAAGAGGCAGGTGTCGTCGGCTTTTGTGAAGCAATTGAGGTTTCAGATTGATTAGCAGCTGTAGTTCCTCCAATCTTCTTCAGAGTTTGGGACAGAGATCGGAACTCAGCCGTCCGATCTCTGTGCGGGGAAGCCATCTGGCAAACGATGTCTGATCGAGCGGCCAGAGATGGGAATTTGTTGTCGGAAAAATAAGGATGGATTGTATTGTTGGATACCGTTGGTTGGCGCGGAACAAACCTTGGATGTCCAACAACCCTTATGGAAGTTGGAACCCGATTATTTTTGCCAGTATCGACTGAAAAAACAACATAAATATGATCATACTCCCTTTTAGCTCCACAGGTGCTCTGGTGCAGGCGGAACTTAAGTTTCTAGGTTCGATTTGCATCGAGGATTTATTAAGTGGTTTATTTAAATTATTTTTTTAATAAATGATAAATTTAGTTGGTGTTTATATTTATTTAATAGATTAAAATTATTTTTTTTAATGAAAATATAATATTATTATAAACTGAATTTACAATAATTAAATACGAATAGATGGGGTTATTTTGTCTGAGTATCGCGCATTAATAATTATATAAAATTTTTTGTATAGATATATTTAATAGTATAAGGACATGTTAACAATAATAAAAATAAAGTTTACGAAAATCATCTTCCCGTAACGATACAATTTCGTTTATCAAAACCATGATCATCGCCCTTAAAACAAATTTCTTGGCATTGCTTATATGCTGGTGAAAGTATTGAGTCTCATATCCCTCGTTAAAATTGAATTTTAAGATTTTATTAGAGAATAAAATATTTAATTTATCTGATTTTATAAAATCACTTAATTAAAAATATTTTTGTCTTTTTAACCCTTATTTTTGCTAGTATTTTTTTGTTAATAATTTTTTATATATATAAAAAAAATTCTAATCTATCTAAAATACTTAATAATCGTTATATCTAAATGATTAATTCAGATAAAATTTCTTTAATAAAAATAAAAATTTTAATGATTGAAACTCGAAATAGATACTAATTACATCAAATCTTTAGGGTAGAAGGTAAGATTAAAATTTATTTATTTTTTTAAATATTTATCTGGCTTTCGCTACGATATTGCCAATGGTGGGTTAAAGTTAGTGTCAATACCTTGCAAATTCCAGTATGATTAATTGATCCAAACAATCCTTCCTTTGCTTTAGAGTTTAGACATTTGAACTTTGGGAAAAAACAAAAATAAAAACTAAAAGCATGAATCGGTATCCAACTCATTAAGGCACGTACAAAAGTTTTTCATCAGATTAAACATATTTCTTTAGTAAATTCTCAACGTTAAGGATATTTTCACAAAAGAAAAAGTTGAGGATTTAGGTAATCCGCATTTTAATTGTTTATGATCTTCTTTGCCATGGCGCAAAATATCCATATTCCACAACCCAATGCCGGCCCAAATTGATTATTTAACCCTCTCTCTTTAATACAAATCCAGCCATCCGATCAAAAGACTAGAACCAATTACATCCGTCCGATCTAGGATATCCAAAATTTAGGAGAGAGAAATGTAATTACCAAATTACCATGGCCCATATTTATAATAGTCCTAGTTGTGAATTTTAAAGAATGGGCCGAAATATCCATATCCAACAACCCAACTTCGGTCCATATCGATAATATAAGCCTCACTTTAAAATAACCTCAGCCACCCGATCCGAAAACTAAAACCAGTGTTGGCCGTCCGATTTAGGGTTTCAAACAAACCCCAAGTCCCCTCGCATATTGTCCACTACATATTCGTTCCAACTCTCATTTGTGTTCCTAATTGCTTCCGCAGTCTCGTTTTCCTTCTCTCCTCTGTCCATACTCGTTAGGTTAAAGAGACGGCACGTCAGCTGTCCACCTTGAGAAGCCACCGCTTCGTCTTGGTCCTCGATTTTGATTCCTTTTCCTCTGTTAGTGTTTAGAAGCAAGAAGAAGGTCCAATGACGGTGAAACCATCGAAAGTTGAAAGGAAGCTCGCGTACGACGCCAAGCTATGCCAATTGCTTGACGAGTACTGCCAGATCCTTGTGGTTGCTGCGGATAATGTGGGATCCAATCAACTCCAGAACATCCGCAAAGGTCTGCGTGGTGACTCCATCGTTCTTATGGGAAAGAACACTATGATGAAACGGTCTATTAGAATTCACTCTGAGAAGACCGGAAACACGGACTTCCTCAATCTCATCCCGCTCCTCCAGGTAAAGTTTTTTCATTTGTGTTCTCATTTTATTTTGCGATTTGCTTTCTTATTATTATTTTTTTTTATATGGGAATATTTTATATTTTAAATCAGGGTAATGTTGGTTTGATTTTCACGAAAGGAGATTTGAAAGAAGTCAGTGATGAGGTTGCCAAGTACAAGGTGCGGTCTCTTTGACATCTGTTTTCAATTGATGTATTTTGTTAATATTTGTGTTACCACACTTTGTTGATTACGTTATTTAAGAGAGCATAATAGTAAAATATAAAAATTTTATTCCTTTTCATTCCGGGAAATAAATACGGTAGATAAATTGTGTCATGTGTTACGTGTAATTATTGCACATTAATTACCATTCTACTTCAATGGTATTAAATTTATGATACAAGCCTTTTTGTGAATTTTGATGCATTGACAATAGGTAGTGTAGATGATATGTTAATGGTAGCGGAAATAAATATTATTCTTGCACATTGTGTAGTGACAGGAATGCATTTTTGTATGTTGTACTTCTCAGTGCAACAGAAATTATACTTAGTATTATACTATCCTCTTAACGCTGAAATGGTTTGATTTTATATGGCTTTATCTAATTCAAATTTCTTAGTAGTAGCCATTTGAGTCACTATTTTATCTTTATCAATGCTGTTGCGTAGGTTGGAGCTCCTGCTCGTGTTGGTTTGGTTGCTCCAATTGATGTGATTGTTCCTCCTGGCAACACTGGACTCGACCCGTCCCAGACCTCTTTCTTCCAGGTACGCCCTTTTGATATATACCAGCAGGTGTCAAGTTTTTTCAGATCTGTGTGTTTTTGCTGATATCTTACTATTCATTTCTATTCTTTAACCATTCAGGTGCTCAACATTCCCACTAAGATTAACAAGGGTACTGTTGAAATTATCACCCCTGTGGAGCTTATTAAGAAGGGTGAAAAGGTGGGATCTTCTGAGTCTGCCTTGCTTGCAAAACTTGGGATTAGGCCATTTTCTTATGGTCTCGTTGTCCAATCTGTCTATGACAACGGCTCTGTCTTCAACCCAGAGGTTCTTGATCTGACTGAAGATGACCTTATGGAGAAGTTTGCTGCCGGTGTCTCAATGGTCACATCTCTGGCACTGGCAATCTCATACCCAACCCTGGCAGCGGCTCCACACATGTTCATTAATGCATACAAGAATGTTCTCGCCGTTGCTGTTGCAACTGAGTATTCCTTCCCACAGGCAGACAAAGTGAAGGAGTACCTCAAGGTTTGTATTTTATTTTTTCTCCACTGGAAATCGATAATTCTTACTCCTGTTTGCATTGTTTAAGATATGTTCATTGCACATTTCCTAACTATTTGCACATTCATGGGAATGCAGGACCCCAGTAAGTTTGCTGTGGCTGCGGCTGCACCCGCCGCTACTGGTGGTGATGCTGCTCCTGCTGCTGCCAAGGAGGAGGAAAAGAAGGAGGAGCCCGCTGAAGAATCTGATGAAGATATGGGGTTCAGTCTGTTTGATTAAGTTCACTGTCATTTATGATATAAACATAGGATTGACTTTTGAACTTGTGTTTCTGGATTGTTTTGTTATGAATTTATAGACTAAGTATTAGTACACCTTTTCCCTGTGACGATCGATAAAGTTTTTAATAATGTCTTATTTAGGTCAGATAATGTGTTAAACTAAAGGTTTTTTTGTGCGTAAGTTCTTTTATGAGCGATTTTGATGTATTTTATCTTATCTACCACTCTAAAGATGAATGTGCATTGAAATCATGGAAAAGTTTCTTGTTTTTTTTATATGATTTTTCCATTGACTGTATTACGGAGTTTAGCTACGCACCGAGAAAATAGGGAGTATCTGATATTTTGTTGCCTGCTAACATATTTTTACGTCAGTGTAGTTCCAATTGCTCTAAACAGCAAAGCATTTAAATAGTAATGGTGGTTGGAGATAGCAGTACCTGATTGGAAGCGTTTCTTAGTGAATTTCTGAACAGCTTGATTGACTTTGAGGCCAATCACCGCCTTGGATCGTGATGCTTGAAAGTCGTTGTGATGACAAGACCAGCATCTATAGTGTCAGAGTCTTGAAATATAGCCATATGAATTTAGGAATGTAAGATTTAATTTGAGCTAACCGTACAATCGTTACAATTCTGGAACATTGATTAGTTACATGCATGCTTTTACCAGCAAAGTGATTGAAAGTTCTGTTGATTGAAACTTCTGTGCATTGGGCATCATCAATTCTGCAAATCTGCAGTAGCACAATGTTATTCGAGTTAGCGGAAGAAATGGATTTTAGGAGACACTAAAAGCAAATCATAAAAATCCGGTAACTACCCTTCCGCACTGAATGCATCAAATTGTGTCCAGAAACCATTCTTCTCTGGAAAAAACCCAACATCGCCGGAACAAATCTTAAGAATAAAAAGGAGGGTAACTACGTCTTGACAGAGATTCAAATTTTCACCACTGCATTTTTCCGCATGCTATTAATTATTGTTTTGATTGATAAAACAAAATGATATTTGGGAGTACTAGACCTGATTTGATTCAGACCTGATTTGATTCAGATCAGCAGAGCGGGAATTAAAATCTGAGCGATCTATCTGTTGCAACACACAAATGAAATCTGAATACAAGAGAAAGATGCTATAAGTCTACAGTATCTCTATTAATTTATTTAAGTTTTTTCTCAAATTTAGGAGTACTTTCTAAAACTTAATTTTGTGTGAAACAAAGGTACATTCTTTCTAGGAAAAAAAATATAATAAATTTTATACAAAATAAAATGAATTTATAAGTATAAGAATTTTGTGAATAGCAGAAAAGGTTGTAATCAAGTCATTAATGTTGTACTAAAAAAACTAATCCTATGCATATAACAAATTAAGAAAGTTTTTTTTTGCTATAATTTTAATTGTTAAAATTAATTTTTTTAACAATTGTATCAGATTGAACATGATTATGTTATATGCATAGGATTTTTTATGTATGGTAATTGTTTATCTTCTGTAGCACCCGTTGCATAATTAGACTATTTTTGTTATTGAGATTAATTATTTAATGAATATTTTAGCGTTTAATTTATGGTAAATATTTATTTATATTTTGTTCTGGATTATAACAAGAAGAATGACAGGTTAGGTTAATGCCATAATTTTTTTTTTTTTAAAGTTTGTGTTTTATTTTTCAGATTGTAGATTAATGTAAAATTATTGTATAAAATCGATCTTATAAATGTGTAAAATCAAGGGCAAAGAACGAACCAAACAATGACAGTAGATTGAATGAAGCGCTAGGATTCAAATCTACAAATGAAGATAGGGTGAAAAATATTATATGTTTCCCATTACAAAATAATGAAAATATCACTAAACCTTTTTTAAGTTTTCAATGATGTTTTAAATATAGGAGTATTTTTTTTTAATTTAGTATTTTGTATTGGGCTTAAATTTAAATATTTTAAATTATGCAAATAATGAGTTGACTTAATGTTTTTATGTTTGTTTCATATTAAAATTAGACCTATTTCATTTTATTTTAAATAACTACTTGACCTAAATTTTAATTTTTGTATAATCGGCCTAATTACTAATTTTAATTTAAAGAGCCTAAATTTATTTTTAATTTTTGTATCAATAAAAACAAAAACAAAATTCAAAATTACTCAAACCCAATTATAAAAAGAATGAAAGAGAGAATGCAAGTTCAAATGGACTTCAAGAGGCTATTGAAGATTTTAGATTCTGTATTTATTTATTTTTTTCATTCCAGGAGAAACCTTGGATTAAGGTTGTTTTAGTTTATCTGTTCAATTAATAATAATTGATAACATAATATTTAGACTAAGGGGTGCCCCATTCACATGTTCATCCATAAATTTGTCATACGACATTAATGTTATAATGAGATTAGAATAAAATTTATATCATTTTTTAATATTAATCCATTACTTGACATAACTTAATTAATTTTTTACTTAAATAAAATTAAATATTAATAAATAATATTAATAATAGGAATTAATTGAGATATTAAAAGATTAAAATCATGGGTTATAAAAATTGAGTGAGTGCGAATTTTAAAAATAAAACCCACAGTTTTATTGTTGGTTCTCTAATATAAGGTGGGTTAATAATACATGTTCTCAAATCTTATTGTGCATTCCTTACAGTGGGTATAAATCACAACTTAATTGGTTATTAGATAGGTAAAGGATAAAATCTAATATATGACTCATTATGACTATCCCAAGGTAGCTATTTTATTTGAAAAATATAATTATATTAAAATAATAGTTAAAGTCTCAACTTAGATTAATTAATATCACTCCTACAAAGTTCCGATTAATTAATTCTAACAGGTTATAATATATCGCTAGTTTATTATCATTTGATATGAGATATCTATAGAGTAATCATAAATTAGTATATTACTGTTTAATTAGGATTAAATATGACCGCCCATGGCCACAGAGATATAATTAAAATAGAATTAGATGATTAATGCACAGTAATTAAGTAATTAGAGAGTTTTGCTTGTGCATCATCATACATTCATATTTATTACACAAAAGTCCTTTTATATGAATATATGATATGATATATTTCTTAAAATATATGCTTATGTAGGTATTTATTAATCTGTGAGGAGTGATTTGGTAATAAAAATTTAATGTAATAATTGCTTAGCATCTGTTCTAATTTCTAGCTATCAAGATTCTTTTTGTTGAAGTGTTTAAGGGATTAAATCATGGGTTTTGATTTAAATTATCCTTCTGAATATAACGATTATTAAGTATTTGTTTCCGATTAAGGTTTTACCTTAACTATCTCTCCAAATATGATAGCTGTGTTAAGTGTTTGTCGATTAGATAAATTAGAATTTTTTACGTATATAAAAAAATATTTATTTATTTATTTATTTTAATAAAATTATCTACCCCAATTGTATAGCTCTTAACACAAAATAATCGAACTGATAATAATTATTTAGATTGAAAAAAAAATCTTAACATTATCCTCACAATTGAGAAGCATAAATTTGTGTTAATCCAATCTCGTCTACCTGTTCTAAATAACAATGCATCACAAGCTAAATGAGATGCTTATAACAAGTTAAATGAGTATGATGAAATTGTCAAACGTCAATAATGTATTATACAACTCTACCTATCTCATTTTGGCGTTGTGTTAGAAACAGCAATGTACTTTCTAAACTTAGGTTCATTTAAGTTAGTTCTTAAAATAACTATAGAGAAGTGGATAAGGTGTAAACCTAGTTTATCTCGTATACAAGTTTAGGATTGTCCAATCTATGTGTTGGTCACCCTAAAAAACAAGAGAAAGTTGCTTTTATAGTGCGAAAGAAAGATAAGAAAGTAGTTGTTAGTACAAGTATTGTATTTCTTATATAGCAAACTTCAAACCTTTGAGTAAAATAATTCTTGAGAAATTAATAGGCAGCTCCAATGTTGGATCTCAGCAAATTAATGAGATGATTCCTGATCTAGAGTTTAATAACCAATCACTACCAATTGTAGAGCATCAGCAACTATCGTTTTGTTATAGTGGGAGGATTATTTGACGTCAATATATGTTAATTAAAAAAATCTTATTAGGCTATCTTGATGAACATGATCTAAATTCTATTAGTTATAATGAAGTGATGACTAATAAATATGTAGTCATTGGGTTAAAGCTACGAAATCAAAAATAGTTTCTATATAATCTAACAAAATCTGAAAATTGGTAGATAAAATCTAAAGGGATAAAATTCATATGGTGCAAATGAGCCTACCATGAAAAGAGAGTGGTAGATGAAGAGGTTGAAACCTTTAAAGCTATGCATGTTGAGAAAGTGTTTACTAAAAAAGAAGGTATTGATCATCAAACATTGAGAAACCTTTGGAGCTTCTAGATATTAAAACAGTAAGTTTGATCAAGTAATCATTTTTTTTAATTTTAATCAAAATCTTGATGAATCTTTTGTTCACAAAATGATAAAAGGAAGATCAGTGATATTCTTCATCCTATACCTTGATGATATTGTACTCGTCGAGAGTGATGTATAGGTATTATCACAAGTCAAAGTGCAGTTGTTAGACTGGTTTGATACAAAAGATTTGGTCAAAGTCAGCTACATTCGTCGGATCAAACTTTTACAAGATCGCAAGAATTGGATGTTAGGCTTATTTCAAACTTCATATATAGATAAAATTTTGGTTAGGTTTGCAATACATAAATCCAAGAAAGAATTTCTTCCTTTTAGACATGAATTTATTCTTTCTAAAGAGAAATCACTTAAGATTCCTAAAGAGATTTGAACATATGAGACAAGTGCTTTATGTATCTATAGTAGAAAGTCCCATGTATGCTATATTATGCACTAAACTAGATATTTGTTATGCAGTAGGCATGATCAGCAGAAATCTATCAAATTCAGGACAAGATCACTAGACCGTGATTAAGTATATACTTAACTATCTTTGGAGAATGAGGGATTATATACTTTTATACTCTAGTTAAGATCTCATTCCTATAAGGTATACAGATTCTAACATTAAAACAGATAAAGGTAATCGAAGATCTATATTTGGATATGTGTTTATGATAGATGATGAAGTCATAAGTTAGCAGAGTATGAAACAGACTTGTATTGCAAATTCTACGATGAAAGCCAATTATATAAAGAGGTTGTATGACTTGGGAAGTTTCTCAAGGAGCTTAAAGTGGTTGCTAGTGATAAGATGCTTTATAATGATAATAATGGAGCAATGGCCAATCAAAAGAAGTAGGATATCACAAAAAAGAGAAAATATCACTTAGTATGTGCATTCGTCCAGAAAGGTCAAGTTATAATTTTCAAGATAGGATCAGCAGAAAATTTAAAATATCGTTCTACCGAACCTTTGTCTATCAAGAATTTTGGACGTCGTATAGATGACATCGGAATGAAATGTTTGCTTTATGGTAAGTAAGATATTGTTAGAATTAGTGTTATTATTTATGCTCTTAAAAGATATGATGTAATAATATCATTTTTATTTAATAAAATTTTATTTTATATATAATTTGAACGTATATTATTTAAACCTTATTTATGAAGTATGTGATTTATGTATTAGGCAATTATATGCTAATATAGAAACATATAAATCATAAATTTTTTATAAATAAAAGATAGTTCATAATTATTTATGCATTGAGTAATTTATAATATAAGACTGTAATTTTTTTGTTTTTAAAGTAAATGATTTATCTTGATAATTAAAATACAGATTTTGAGTAAAAATGTTAGCGCATATATTATACATTAAATTGGACTATTGTGAATTAAAATCTAATAAAATAAATGTCATTAATTTTGATTTACATAAGTTTTAATAAATTTAATAAATCTGAATGATGAGTAAGGAATAAACTTGCATTCATATATTATATTTTTTCAGTTATTAAATAGTGAGACATAATAATATGCTCAAAACCTTGATAACATAGAAAGGTAAGATAGTGAATAATAAAAATATTTACTTATAAGATAGAATTATTAATATATTGTTGTTATAAGTTGTTTGTGTTTCTTAATTATTTAAATATGTGATCATAATTATTTAATAAATTATAGATTAAATAGTAATATTTATTTATAAATTTAATTTATAAATATAGAAATATTAAGATAATCATTAGAACATATATTAAGATAATCATTAGAACATTTATTAACTTTGAAAAATAAATAATTAAAGAGGCAATATATTTACAATCGATGAGTTATAAGCTAACTGGATCTGAGCTATTCTAAATTGGAGCTAAGAAGGTCATAAGCTTGCAGTCCCCTGTAGGCTCTGTTGGCTCATTTAAGTCATTCTTAAATCCTGAAGAGTGTCTATAAAAGAGTAGGTTTTGAGTGGAGCAGAAGTACTTTTTCATTTCAGGAGAAATACACAGTAGTTTTCATACAAATAAACGATGCCCACAAGTATAAAGATAATTTCATATTAAACAAGCTTTCTAACCCTATGTATATAATAAATGAAGAACGTATTTTTTAGCTATTTAATTGTTAAAATCAGTTTTTCTAACATTAAAGTCGTCAAAAACTGAAACGATGATTGCCTGCAATGCGAAGCTATGTCTGTTGTTGGATGAATACAGTCATATCCTAATTGTAGCAGTCGATAATATGGGGTCCAATCAACTTCAGAACATTGGCCAGGGTCTTCTTGACCATTCGTTCATGCTGATGGGGAAAATTACTATGATGAAACGGACCATCAGATTGCATGCTGAAAGAACTAGTAACGACGAATTTCTCCATCTCGTTCTTTATTCAGTGCCTTTGTAGAATGCTACGAGTTATTCCTGTAATGGTTCTAAAAAGTTTTGGTTATCCAATGATTAGTTACTTTAGAATTTTTGCTGTCCCTATCACAATCATGTGGATCTTCTAATTGCTTGATCTGAAAATAAAAGTCCCCCCTGGCATATCTTCCTTATGGACACCTATTCTGAGAACAAGTGTTGATGAACCTCTGCTTCTCATTCTTCACTTTCCTCGTAGAGAAGCCCTTCTTCACACAATATTCCCTGAACGCCTTCCTGAAATGCCGGACATCCCTAAACTTTTGTTCAACTCTGATAACAATTTTACCTCCAGGTTAATATGTGAAAGCATCGTTGTCAAGGTTTCTGAGCAGATTTGCACCTAATTGTCTTTCTTAAAATTGAAAAATGTTCAATAGTGTTTGTCAGCACTCTGACAATATGAAAGCACAATATCATTTTCATAATCTTCTAACACTTTGGCCATCAATTGCTGTGTCAGTATGGAAATTATCCTTCCTTGGCTTTTTGTGTTGTGATCAAAATCCTAATTAAATTAAAAAAAATCTTTAAAAGTTCTTAATAAATTATAAATGATAAGATCCCAAATTGAACATTATATTTTTTTTAAATCAAAATCATAATTAAATTAAAAAAATCTTTTAAAAATTCTTAATAAATTATAAATGATAAGAACCCCAGATTGAATACTATATTCACTCTTCTTCTTTTGATCAAAAGCATAATTAAATTAGAAAAAATATTTTAAAATTCATAATAAATCATTAACAATAAGATGGACTAGACATCGTATTGATTCTCGCTCTTTTGATTAAGACCCTAATTAAATTAAGAAATTTTTTCTAAAATTTAATAATTAATTAACATCGAGATAAATCGAACACCTTTTTTATTTTTCCTCTCTTAGTCAAAATCTTAATTAACCAAACAATAAAAAAATATTAAAATATTTTTTAATAACCATTTAATAAAAGTTATAAAGTTCTTAACACTTTTTTCATGTTTAACCAACCATTCGATCTTAGAATCTCATTAAAAATAATTTAAAAACCTATCTCACTATTATTTAGATAGGTGACAACTCTAAAAGTTCACCCAACCTCTGAACAATATTAACACTCATCATTATATATATGGTCAGTACTAATAGGCTACATATCATCAAGGTCAAGTTCTTAGATTGAAGCAACCTCAAGTTCAGGGATTAGGATTGTTGAGTTATAAAGATTAGGTTTTAAATTTAGGATTTTTTGGGTTCAAATTTATTGTTGCAGTGATTAGTTGAGTTCTAAAAAGTGTTTTTTGTGGTGATTTGAGCGAGGTATCACTAATTCATGAAACATCTATAAGGTAAACTCGTTAGGTGTTTCATGAATCAATAGTGAGTGTTTATGATTACATTGCTCTATTTCATCCTTTTCTAACACTTACGACAATGGATGTTGGGATTTTGGCTCTTGGGACTAAGGCTCATTAATACCATTTCTTTTACAAGCTAGGTTAAGTTAGTGGTTAGTCGGTTTAGTTGAGGAGCCTATTGCTTGATTACGTCTAGGAAATAATTTAATGGCTCAAGTATATTAAGTACCATGTAATCCACCTCAAAGTGTAATTTATTAATATTTTTCCTCTTACATTATGTCCAATTGTACAAAATATTAGCATTTATCCCACATTCACTCTTTGTCAATTTTATGGTAACACTATTAAGGTTTAGAATTGACTTAAATTTATTGAAGTCATACTTTTGCCCCATTCTATTTCACACACAACATTCTATACAATACAACTAAACTAAGTCTGAATCAGGTATACCCATATACATGCTATGAACCCTGATAAATCTTGCAAAAGCTTTAACCCCAGACATATTAATAATTCCTAATCACATGATAGCCATTGTTCGAAAGAATATTCAAAACTTTGGGTGCTTCTCATAAGTCAAAGATCAGATACATATTGTATGATGTAGAACTCTGAGTATGGTATGACATAAAATCTTGAGACCTTTTACGTTAACAGAGATCTTGAATATGACGCCAAACTCTAAGATCTTCTAAATCAGTAAAGATCTCGAGTAAAACATAAAATCTTAAAACTACTTACGTCAACAAAGACCTCCGAAAAGATGCAAAAATTCAAGTCCTCTCTGATAACAAAAGTCTGGGGTAAGACTTATAATACTGAGATCTATTACATCAAGAAAGGTGTTGGATACATCATATGACCCTAAGACTTCTAAAATTAACAAAGAGTTCAAGTATAATGTGTGATTCCAAGACTTTTATAGTTAACAAAGGTCTCAAGTATAATGTATAACATCGAGACCTCTAGAGTTAACAAAGATCTTGGATATAACGTAAATTCCTGAGATTACTTTCTAATGGTTATTCCAGTTGAAAGAAAGGGTCAAATACACGGATTATTCTATAAATAAAGGGAGATCTTTAGTCCAATGGTTATATTCCATAATAAGCACACGTAATCCCATGATTTTTAAAAAAAACAACAAATATAAGAATATGGTAGTGGTTGAATTGGAGAACAATAAAACGTATAAAAAAACTAGGTATAGGATTTTAATATGAATTTTACCAATTAAATTGCTGCAAATTCTTTTTCTATAAAGGTTACACTAAAAAAACTTTAACTTAAGCATTAAAGGGTTTTTGCTAGGTTACTGACTTTTTTTTCTAATCATTTTCTCTGAATTCAAGCAATAGCAAATTCAACAAGTAAGAAGGAATATTCTAGTGTATGAAGTTCAAAGAAAAATTTTCCGGCATCAACATTGGTGTCATCTATGAGAAACTTGAAATAAAAGGAATATTCTAAAGTTTTGTTGTTTAACTACTATTTCCTTGTTATCAAAATCAATTTTGTTGTTCAATTACTATTTCCTCGTTATCAAAATCATATCTTTCATCCTCGTCATTGATAGAATAACATGGAGCATCATAAAATCTTCTTCAATCTCAAACTCTTAAGCAACTACCACGAGGCTTGATCATCACTTACTTCATCTAATCTCTTAACTAAGACCTTTTCATCACTTAAAACACTACATTGTTCAGCTACATCATCATCTATAAGAAAGTTGTTCATCTTATAGTTTGGAGAGTAAAATACGAGCAAAAGAATTAACACTTATTGTGTAATACTTGATCCAACACTTATTAACAATATTATCCGCTTTGGTCCAATCCTTGGGGTTGCATTATTTGGTTTTTAGTAATAACCTAAACCCATCCTAAAAGATTTTTTTGACATATTAGTTCCAACTCTCTCTATATAGATCAAGAACTTCCTTTTTCATTCTAATGTGGGACTAGGTTCATTCCTATCCCTAGCCATCTTTAGAAGTCTATAAAGAGCTGCTCCTTGTTTACGTTTTTTCTTGCCCCGATACCACTCTCCACTCTAATTAGGACTGGATCATTACAGGCTCACAAACTTCCGTCTAATTCACCTCTAAACCATCGTCATTATACTAGAGGAGAGTTGACTCTGATATCATACTATAACACCTGGCCCAATATTTGTCAATGATATTGTCTACTTTACCCAATTCTTGGGGTCGTATAATTTTATTCTTGATAATGAATTCAAACCCATCCTAAAAAGTTTTGTAGACATACTGATTTTAACTTTATATATAAATACTAGAAATTTTTTATTCCATTTTAATATAGGATTTGATTCATTTCTATCCCTAACCATCCTTCAAAAACTGCCAGCATCTACTTCTTTCTTAGGCTTTTCCTTGCCTAGCGACACTTACCGCCCTTATTAAGATTGGGTTATTACATATTGTACAAGTTAAGAAAGTGTCAGCGTTATATAAATACATAGTTACCTTCTCAAATATACATGCAAACATACAAACATTATACAAACATTGTAATCCTCTTTATAAACTAAAACACAAACGAAAAATATCCTAACCCACGATGCATAAACCCTAGAATAGAATAAACGTTATACTAAAAAAAAATAAAAGACAAAGTTAACAATGTGTTGAACTAGTAATTTGGTACCAATAATTATTGACTATGCTACATTGCTAGATAATACCTACTCACATAGTTCAAAGTATGAACAATTTCTAAATAATAAAAAATATTACCATAGTCAAGCATTGATTCCACTGACAGTTTGGTCTTAACTTTCAGAATTTTTTTAAAACATTATACAAACATACAAATCTATACAAATATACAAACATTATACTTACTTGTTGCACAAACATTAACATATACATTCAAGCAACATGCAGTTACTGACTTAAATTTTACCGACATAGAGTTACTAACTCAAGTTTTACCAATAAGCAATTATAGCCACCATGAACAACCTGAGATCAAGCAAATAAAACCGCATGCATGATAATCAACCACATTAAACAACATATATTGATCAATGCCAAAAAAATCAATTGCACTAAATATGGTTTAAAATGAAAATCCCAAAAGAAACTTATTTCTCGTCATACAAATGCAACAAACTTCACAAAAAATTGAAAAGTCTTGCATTGTATACTAATCAAACGTAATAAAAACACATATCATCATTACTATTACCTGTAAAGGCCATCAATTGCACCACAATGTGGTTAAAACTAAAATCTCTCAGAAAAACTAACCCGCAAACAACATAAACAATTATCATTCAACAACTACTCAGCTCGTCAAATGCAAACAACTAGAGCAATTACTCAATTAGAAAACTTGAAAAGAAAGAGTAGTCCTGAATCCAGATCAACTCGAATAGAATAAACTTGAAAAGGAGATGTGTCTTAAGGATCTATTAAAATTACACATTACACTTGATTCTTTAATGATTTGGGGACAAAGATGAACTCTAGGAGAGAATTTGTCACAATTTTTAAACTTTAATGAAGATTTTATCACAAAAGATAGAGTAAAAAATATTTATTATTTTATAAAATTATAAGAGAATATTTGTCATTCTCTCACTTATAAATATATGAAATTGCCTTTTACTATAAAAATTTTAATAAACAAAACTGACAGACGAGATTAAAAAAAAAAATTGATTTTGGAATACTAAATTGTCATTTTTAATTATGAACACCACTGTGTTAATGTTATTATCCCAAAATATAAAATATAAAAATATTGTAATTATAAAAGCGCTTGTGACTCGGTGTGTGGATTTAAATTCTCATTTTTTTATGACAAATAAATCGTTTTAAGACTTGGATGGTTTCCTAACCTATTGATGTAATTTGGCTTCAGATTGTCTATTTAGCCATCATTCTGCATCACAATCTGAACTCATAGAATTGATGGTCATATATATAGTTGGTGTTTCATGAATTCGTTTATCTAACCTAGGCAAATGTAGTGCGCACATTATTGCCATTATTGACTTTTCTGTCTTTCAGTTTTCAGAGTCTATCCGTTTCCCTTCATTGTATCCTTCCCTTTGCCATCACTTCTAAACAGCAATTTTCATACTGTCAAGGAAACTCGAGGAGGAGTTAATTTCTATCCTCCCTCTTCGCATCTACAGCAAAATAGATAATGCAATTAGCGTAAGGTTTAAGATAAAGACGTTTCCATCAGCAAAGCAAAAACTTAATTAATTAAATTAGGGTTCACAAAATATAAAATAAATTTTAGATAAATTATTTCATAATTTTTATGTTTTCTTATAAAATATATAATTTTTAAGTTCGTTAAAACTTAACTGATTGATACTAACCTATGTAAAATCATATAATCATAATTAATGTTTCATATTTATATTTTTATACTCAAACCTTTTTCTAAGACATTATCAGACAATGACAAGAGAGAAAATAAATAAATAAATAAATAAAAGCCGTAGGAAAATGTTGTGACAGCTAAACAAATGGCTCATTTCAAGGGCTTGATTGCCTTTTGCTTGTCGAACTCTTTTATAGCCACTCGTCCCCACTATGAGATGTTATTTATTTCAAAATGCTTCTAGATATTCTGACTTGCAATTAGGAGGAAAATGGCTTATAGCTGTACCTAATGTTTATCCACTACGAGGTTTCGTTAATTGATTCTTTCTAACTTAGAAGTTAGGTAATCCTCGGATTATAATTATAATTTACGAAAATGACTGCTTAATATCTATATATAGATATATTTTAACTTATATTGGTCGACTTATATAATTATTTAATTTAATTCTACCGAAACTATAAATTAATTAAAATCTAACCCGATCTTAATTTATATGAAATGGATTAGTTTTAAGTCGATTAAATAATATGTTAGGTAATTTCAAGTACTTCATATTATTACATTTATTGATGTATTTTTCTTTTGTTTTAATAACAAACGTTTATGATAATTCTTCTTTTTTAAAATTAATAAAAATTACAAGAATAGAAAAGTAGATTGGAGAAAAAAGACTAACATATTTATGGATAACTTTGTTGATAAATTTGTAAAAATTTATTTTTTAGGTTTAGTTGAATTAATTAATAATTCATATTAAACTCGAATTTAATTTATAAATGTTTGGACTAAAATCAAGGATGTAAAAATGATGGCATCCCTTCCCTTCGTGCAATGATTATCTGCTCTATGAAAACCTTAGAAAGAAGGAAGCAAGGAGGCTGGTCATTGTTATAATTTTAATTTAATTAATTTATTAAAGAGAGAGAGAGATGTTACTAGATGATTATTCTATTCATTAAAGCGACCGACATTGCCATTTTTTGTTTACCCTTTCTTCCAACTTCGTCGTGGGGACAGGGTCAAGAACACATGATTTGAATTAAAATATAAAAATTTGCTATGAATAATTAATGTTTAAAAGTCGTGACACAACCGCCGTTGCGATAATGCTCAAGGCCAGGCTATAAATATTTTAAGAATAATATCAAAAATATAAATTTTACATAAAAATTATTTCATAAAAACAAATAATATTAGTCATTATTAATAATTATTATATAATATAATATCATTATTATTTATTTTATTACTTGCACTATTTTTTATTTTTATTTAAATTTATTGTAATACTATAATTGATGCACTATAATTTATAAAGAGAAATATTATATCTCTGACATTATTTATTTTGTAATTAAATTTTTAGTTATACCAATATCTTTATTGAAAAAAGACAAACAAAATAAATTGTCTATAATTTTTTTTCCAAGAGACCTTTGAATTATTATTGGTTTTCACTATCTAATCCTAAATTCTGATTCTTCCCTATCTATAACACCATGACTGGACGGATAAGAAAAACTTAAAAATCAATTGCAAATGCAATGGCTTTATTGCCCCATTCAATACCATAAAACAAGCTACAGGACAGTAGAATTGACACAATTCAAGGTCAAATTACAACAAATACATTCACACAGCAATACTGCAATACAATCCTAATCCTAATTCATAATAACAATTCAATCCTTATCCTCTTTTCATTTATTGGGCGGCCAATGCTAGATAGATAAGTTAAATCAGCGGATCCAGAACGACACGTGTTCTGTTCCCACATGTGAAAGTCGATTATGATCAACCAATCCCAACTGTATAAGACACGTGGACACAGAACAATTAGATTGTTGGCACCGCCAAGACAGGAATGTGATGTGCCTACGAAGAATCGGACAGCTGGGATAGGGGTCGATAAACAGTAGTTCATCACGTGACAGGCAAGACACGTTTCAAATGCTGGGTGGAGGTAACGTGCTCAGACACTTGAATTGATTAGTTGCCGAAAAGCCCATGGCGGATTGGAGCAATCAGTGGATGCAACGTGGACCAATCGTGGCAGTGAGGGTTGTAAACTGGTGGAAGCGGTAAACACGGAGATTACTTGATGGTAAGTAATGACCTTTTCGACGAATTATCAAGTGGGAATCAGACAAGCGCACACCAAAGAAGAGACGATTATCCAAATCCAAAATGCAACAACTTACTAGAATTTGAAGAATGCTTGTTCTACTCTCTATATTGTTTTTTTGTTGTTTTGACTAAGAAATCCAGTAAATTGGATTCTGGAAACCAAAAATATTGGACTTCTGTTTTTTTAATTGTTAATTTTTGACTAAGAAACCATAAATTTGAATTTGGAAAATGAAAGTACTGAAAAAATCTTCAACGTGCAAATTGGAATATACTTACAAGATTGGTTTAGATAATGATATTAAATACTATTATTTAGTATTTCATAAATAACAAGTATTTGGCACTCAAATCAAACTAAAAAATCAATTGTAACATAATTTTTTTAATTTTTATTTGTGTTTTTCTGTGATATTTGTATTTTGTTATTTGAAGATTTTATTTTAAATGTTAGTATTTTTATTAATAATATATAAGTTTATGCATATTAAAAAATAACTAAAGTTTATAAGAACATTTTATAAATTTAATTAAATAAATTATTCAAACTTCAATGTTAAATTAAAAAAACCAACCCTTCAAAACATCATAAACAGCTTTTTAGCAATGAAAGCCATCTTTAAATTAAAAAAAAAAGTTGTATGACTTTTGGATTGCTAGCCCTATATTTTGATTATAAGATAATGACAAATATTTGTTATAATTTTTATGAAATGACATTTATCTTTTATTAAAATATTTATGATAAAAACTTTTCTATAATTTTTTGAAATATTATTTATTCATTGTCAAAATATATGTGATAAATACTTTGTTATATTTATGAAAAGGATAGAAATTCCTTTTATTAAATATAAAATTACATATTTTTATTATATAAATTCTTAATTTTTATCATATAAGTTCTTAACTTTTATTATATAAAATCTTAAATTAAAATAATTAATTTTTTTTAAATTTAATTATAATTTTGATACTTTATTTTATAATATTTTATACTAAAAATTCATAAATTTATTTTTAAAAATTAAAATTAAAATATTTTTATTTTATATTCTTGAAAATTTTGAATTTATTTTTATTTTATAATTCAAATTTATAAATATTTTATTTTATTTTTAAAAATTAAATAAAAAAATATTGTATTTAAATTATTTAACAACTATAATATTTTATACTATAACAAATTTGATTTATAATTTTATATTTATAAGTATTTTTTTTAAAAATTATCAAATATAAATATATAATTATAAATTAATTTTTATTTTATAATACTTACTCCAAAATAATTTATAATTTAAATTTTAAAATAAATTTAAAACATTTTATTGTATATTCATAAAAGTTTATAAATCTATTTTTATTTTATAATTTAAAATTATAAAAACTTTATTTTTTTTTCATTTTTAAAAATTAAATAAAAGTAACTTAAACTTTTTATTTAAATTATTAGCGACTATAATACTTTATACTTTAAAAAAAATTTAATTTAAAATTTTATATTTATAAACACTTTTAAAAGAAATTTATTAAATATAAATATAAAATTATAAATTAAAAATAAACTCATAAATTTTTATAAATATAAAATAAAATTATTTCAAATTTAATTTTCATAATTTAAATTATAAAATTTTAATATAAAGTATTATAAAATAAATAAATAATTTATAATTTTATATTTATATTTAATTTAAAAAAATTAAAAGTGCTTGTGAATATAAAATTATAAATTGTATTTTTTATAGTATAAAATTTTATAGTTGTTCAATAATTTAAATAAAATATTTAAATTATTTTTATTTAGTTTTAAAAATAAAACTAAAATAAAATTTTCATAAATTTAAATTATAATATAAAAATAAATTCATATATTTTGTAAATATAAAATAAAAATTGTTTGGATGAAAATCCGGACAACACGTGGAGGTTTCCCAGGTAGATGTCTGTCACCCCTAATCCTTACAACAGTGTCACCTGACTATCCGCCTCTCAGGAACCATGACTGTCCACTACTTATGCTCACTTGATCATTCGCCTCTCAAGAACCCTGACTGCCCACCACTCAGGCTTCTTAACTCATGCCTCTCAGGATTCTTGATAAACATCACTCGAGATTCCTGACTGTCCGCTTCTCAGGGTTCCTGATTGTCTCTTTTCGGACTACTGTCTCTTGCCCCTTCTAGAATCCTATCAACCTCTCAAGAAAGTCTAACCCCGTCATCAGTCCTTAGAGATCA
>JAVXUL010000009.1:5102392-5117527 GCA_035590515.1 Trichilia minutiflora | reverse complement strand
GTGCAAAAAAAAAAAAATGAAACTTCTACCTATTTGTGGTTACTGTTCACAAATCAATATGAAATTATAAATTATAAAATCTCATCTTCACCATTCAGATTATAGAATAATATCTCAGAAACATTTAAACCAAATTTTATCTTAATCTAATAATTAACAAATTTGTATCAATATTTTGATAAAAATTAGATAAAGTAAAAAATCTACATATCATCTCTTTTTTCTCTCTTTTTATTTCTTCACATACTGTTGCACTATCTTTCTTTAATTTGCTAAAAAATGATTTTTTTATAAATATTTCTCATAGATGATACAAAATATTAATGCACATAATTTTTAACTATTTTTGTATATCAAATAATGAATTTTATGATAATGATGATATGATAATTAAAGATTAATAATGTGATGGTTAAAAGTTTTTTATAGCCGAGCTTGGATTTTGATCAAGATTATATATTATTATTATTATTATTTTTAAATTAAGTCAAAAAGTAATTTTAGGAAGATAATGGTTTTTATATATTATTGAGTCATTAATTTTAAAAACTTTTGAGATTACTATCTATTAATATGTTGGTTATGTTCTCTTCTGGAAAAAAAAAAAAAAACTGTCGCCAATTATTCTTAACATTTATAAATTTTGTGTTTTGTTTTATTTTATACTTAAAAAATTTGTGTTATTTTTCTTCATCCCCATTCGCATACTTTGTCTGTGTCCAAACAAAACGCATATCACAAGAAGAATAAAACAAATAAAACGAAATGAAATGAAATCAACGTGAGTGCGTACGTACAATGTATGGACGAATTGATCGGAGTCAAAATTAAAAGAGAGCATATTCACATGCATATTATTAAATTAATTAGACCTGCTTTCTGTAAAGTTAAAAAAATGTACTTAGATTCTTCATTAATTAATAAATAAGTTTAAAGTTTAATTAATTGGAGATTAGTGGGAGTAGCAATGATGAAAGGAATGAGTTTAGCCAGTTACCACAGCACAGAACCCTTTACCGCGTAAAAAGTGATCTATAATTGATTTACTGACGATAAATTATTTACAAAGGTTCGATTATATATATATATATTGATTTTACTTAAAATGAATACTATTATTAAAAATAAAATAGATGACAAAACAATAAAAGTTTGAATTATAATAATAGAATTTAACCATCTTTTTAATATTGAAGAGTTCAATCAACTTACAAAATCGCACAGATTTAATTTATTATGTAATATTAAAAAAGTAAAAATTTAAAATTTAAAACTAATGTCATAATCATATAATGATGATGATTGGATATAATTTGAGCATCCACGAGAAAGAAGAGCAAGCGCTGTTTGGTTTAGGATTATCCTAATTCTACGAAGCTTTTTTTTTCTTTTTTTTTTTAATTGGGTCAAATAAATATAAATTTATATGCTAGTTGAGCTTCTGCTTTCTGCCTCTTTTATCTTCTGGCTTTTTCTTTTAAGCTCTCCATCTTGTCATTGATATTTTCATTCCCTTTTGTAGTCCTTAGAATCTGCGTAATTTGTTTAAGGCTAGAGTTAGAACAAGGCACAAGCATCCTAAACCCAATGCATGCTTTAGACCCCACAATTTCTTTCTTTCTCTTTTTCTTTTCTTTTCTTTCTTTCTTTCTTTTTTTTTTTCTGAGAAAAAAAAAAAGTGTTTGGATGGGACATAAATCATTATGTGACGTGTTATTTTTAATTATTTCTATTACATTATAACATTAGTTTTTATAAGAGTGCAATGGATAATTATTAACGTAGGACATCAAACTTCCATTAGGTCGTGTAGTCTCGACACTAAGATTCGTTCATTTCAGTAGGGTCCAAGAGGACCAAGACCCATTTTAATATTTCATTCCATTTTGTACATTAATAAATAAATAAATGAATGAAAAATAAAAAGAAGAGGATAATATTTGAGAAAACAAACATTTATATGTTATTGTGTTTGTGTGATTATGAGGTTTCCATTTTGTATTACAAATTCGAAATTACGAGAAATGAATGAAAGAAAATTTTACCTTTTTTTTCCTTCTAAATTTCCCGTAAATATAAACTAAAATATTTATTGATATTAAAAGTTAATAAAATTTTAATATTTTATTAATTGAATCAACTACTACCCACAAACAAATAAAAAAATTAATTATCAACGTATATTTTATATATTTCTAATAAAATCAATCTATAAATATTATTTTGGCTTAACTCTATAATCATTCTAATTTAAATTATCAATCTTAAAATTAATTAGGCTCTGTCTCAATTCAGTATGTGTGATTGAAATATAATGCAAGACTTCTAATATCATTCAAAAATATAGAAATTACCATATTTGTTTATTAAACTCGTTGCGTATATTTATTTGTTCATGTTTAATTGGGCATCTTTCATCATCTAAGCATGACTATAAAGTATCAAGTCATCACACTACTCTACAAAAATTTGATTTTACTGGGGTCGGAGATTCGTTATATAATTATTTTCTCCTATCTATCAATTCCATAATTTTTTTGTCCAATCGGAGGATGATGATGGAAGGAGTCAACATTATATTTGCCTAACCTGTACTAATCCAATCTCTTCAATTATTGAAAGATTTCGTAGTGGAGCAGAATTCCGAATTGAAAGAAAAGCAATCACTGGGTTCAGATCAGGGACCCAAAGGCCTTAAGAGAAACTGGTGAAAACGTTGCAAAATGGGCCAAGACAAAAAAAAAAAAGGATTAATCAGTAATTTTATAAAAGAATATTGGCCAATAAAAATATAATTCGATGAGAAAATTTTACTTTTGTGTAGTTGGGACGTGATTTGATTTCTTTTATCAGATTATGTTATTTGGGTTAATTAACAAGAATTTTTATTTATAACAGAACACTATGACATAATTCTTTTACATATTAAAAATAATTATGTTTGTTATACTTAAAAGAGTGTTGTTTCATAAATAAAGATATTTTGAAGGTTTATTTTTATATTTATTTTATAAATAATCATAGAATTTTAATTAGTTTTTATATTAATTTTTTTTTGTTAGTGAAAATTTTTAACTCATCTTTGTATTAAAATTTTCTTTAGATAATAATATTAGATTAGGTGATTCTTAAATATATTGGATTTTTAAATAAGTTGAACGGTAATTTAAATATTATAAAAATTGATATTTTGTATTAAAAAAATAATTATGTTTGTCACTATTCTTTGAATTTCATGACATTTATTGTTAATTAAAATTATTTAAATATATCAGAATAGATTATACCGATAACTATTCCTCCTATTTTGGATATTTCAAAAATTTATCTTCATTTTTTTTTATTAATATCTTATTATTAGGTTCTCATGCTATTATTTCTAAAGAAATTGACACCATTACCTAACCCACAATAGATTGCGTTTGATAGACTCAACCCGTTTCCTTCAAGTTTCAACCCAGAGAATTAGCTGCCATTTTACATCTTTCAAAAATTCAACACTTTTACCTAATTCTTGCACCAATATTAAGGAAATGTTCCATCAACCATTTGATATCCATAAAGAAAACAAAGCAGGCAAAGACCATCCAACGACAGAATATCTTGAAAAATCCTTCTCTCTTTTTTTTTTTCCATTAGACAGATTCACATGCCCACCACAACCAGAAGCAAAGGCTGCTTTCAACCAAATTCAATCCATCTGAAAATTTTCTGAGATCAGATGGGTCTGTTGTTCTTGTGTGGAAATCCTTTGTTCACTATTCTCAACTATTGTTGAAGATCAGTTTAAGAATGGGTGGCAAGCTGTACAGTTTTTTCGCTCATTAGTCTTTTCAATCATCACTTTCCGCTATCTACGAAATCTATCAGATAAAAAAAAATCTGACGAGTTAAAATTTCAGACTCATGCATGTCTGCCATTAATGTGAAAAAAGGCCATTAAAATTGGTTCAAGGGTCGAAGCACTTTTTCAGATGTACTGGATGTGACATAGTAATGAATGAAAATCAAAACACCCAAAATCAATCGAATGTTTTGTTCATCTTTTTTTATCCCTAACTTTGACTTGGTTAAAGTCTACCTCGAAGTTGGGACACCTAATACCAACAAAAATAATAGAGTTTAATTTAAGATGAGATTTAGGGGATTTGAAAAGGGAATGAAAATTATTATACCTAACTTCATAATGAGACTTGGCTCATATGCATAAAATATAATGACAAATTTCATTGCTTATTGTAAATTTGCATATTTGAATGGTATTTCTTTTCCTTAATTTTTTTAGAAAGATGATATCCTATCCTTTTACAATCAAAGTTGTTTTTCCCTACACAAGATTTGTTAAAATCTACACTCAATCATAATTCCAACATCAGTTTTAGGATAAAGAAGATGAATTGTATGATGCAAACTAAAGATTTGTTGGAGATAAGATGGTTTTCGTTAGGCAGAAAGCATATAGGAAATGCTTTATGCGACAAGAAAAGCCATGTTAATCATTCTTAATGAACCACATTTGGGAAATTTGGTAAATGGTAAGAATTTTATAGCCACTCGACCGAGGTCGTACTTGTGATACTACTAATAATGCAACTTCAGAGGGAGAGAGCTAAAGAAAGAAAGGTTGCTACTTTTCTCTTTTTATTCTACAAATTAGATCAAACTTTACCGTTTATATTAGCTTTTCTTTTATGCTTATCTTGAATCTTGTTATATAATTTTATTCTTCCTCTGACAATCAAAATATAATTGCTGTGGAAATTCGAAATTGGAAACAGAATATTATAATTACTACCTTGTCTTTAAATAATTCCTGACTAATTTGTTTTTTTAAACTTTTTTGAAATTCAACACTTCAAGCTCTAACATATGTACTCTTCTGTTCCTGTAAGTCATATTTTTATCCTTGGACGAGTTTCGTAAGCAAATGCGAAATAAAATATATGTGTTTTGAGTTTCCAAGTCCAAGAAACGCTAGCAATTTTCAACTGTGGTTATCTGCCATCCTCCTGGTATTGTCCAAACAGGGAATGCAAGAAACTTTGAAGGCACGGCAACTAGCAAATACACAGAAATTTCAGATCCACATACATGCCAAAAAAAAAGAAAAAGGAATTGAATTTACAGAATGAAGAAGCCTACTAAAGCCAACATTGCAACCCATATTTGACAAGCAGCGATAGAACCTCAGTACTCAATTCAAGCCATGAAAATGATAAAGACCACAAGGAAAAATATTATGATGGCAAATATCTTGATCATAAGCCATCTGTTTGAAGAAATTTGATTAAGATGCCTCAGCAGAGAACTACGGGCATCTTCAACATTGGCCAATGACTCGTCCATGCTATCATCAATCCTGCGCGCATTAACCAGATAAATTCAATATATATGCTGTTTTATATATAAATTACTGAAAGATAGAAACTTTCAACATCCAAAGGCAAAAATGTATGTAACAAACAGTAAATATATTATTAGCAAAGTGAGTAGACCTGATAGCTAGTTCCCCTTGCAGAGCAACCATTGTGGCCAGATGTGTAAAGATCCCACCGAGTTCTGTAATTGTGGATTCAACGTTGTGCAGAGCAGCTGCTCGATTTTGCGAGTAATTTTCTTGTCGTGGAGCTACCTGCTGTAACATAGACATTTCCATATGGTGCGAGGGAGCATTGTCCACAGCTGACCTTCGTCTGTTTAGGCAAAGATCCAATACAAGTGTCACATAAAATATATCCACAAATAGTTATCAAGAAACAGTGATTATAATTTTAACATGCAGGACTTAATAAAAATAAACTAAAAAAAGAAATCCTTGGATATAGCCAAGTTATCAAAGCAATAGGACATCTTATTGACAGGATAGATATGCAAACATCTATTTGTTTCTGACAACACTTAATAAGCTTCAGCAGTTACCACTTCGTTATTTAAAAGTTCTATTCATGTGAACTTTGTCTATAATTTTCCACTTCAAGAGAAGGTGAAGGAGAGAGGAGCAAGGGCCTTTTTAGACTCATCTTTATTGGGATTTTATTCCTGTTGACCTCCTATATCTTCAACCTTGTGCTTACAGCCAAAAATTTTTTTACTGGGAAACAAAAAAAATCCACGTAGTCCTCTTTCCATTCTAATAAAATTTGTTTTGAATTTAGAAAGCTACATAAGAATAGTCAGGAATGAACAAAAGAAGAAAATGATGTAATAAATACGCCATTCTGAATAAGTTTAGTGGCTACATGCATTTTCAATGTATACAAAAGATAAATCTTCATGTGTGCAGGTATAACCCGTACAATTGTTCTCTAAACATGACGCACAATGAAGCCACAGAATACATTGTCTATTGAAACTCAAATTTGTAGGGAAAGTAAAATTTGTCACAAGATTTACGGGAAAGCATAAATCTCAAGCTTGATAATGGAATGCATAACGACATTAAACACACCGCAGTTGATTTGCAGTTTGAACTCCACCTAATGGCAACCTGGTCAGAAGGAGAAAGGGAAAAGTGAATCAAATGATGACCAAAGAAAAGCTATTATTCTATAAATAGAAGGAAAAAAGAAAAAGTACAGGCAATAGAACAGCTTTTCTAAAAGCTTCACATACACATGGGTTTACGGATAGCACAAAAGAGTTTGAAATTTGGCGCCATTATGTTGTCTTCTGAGTTCTGAACTGAACATAGAGCCCATTGGGCCATATCTCTAACACAAAAACATAGCTCTTTTTCTCTATGGTGCATATTTAAATTTAAGGCATACATGCAAATAAATAAACAATTTCAAGAAGAACAGAAAAGTCAGGCTCTCGAACTTTCTTAATCAATAATCAAAATTGATAAATTATATGCCAATAATATATTAGAGATGACTATATTCCATACATCTACTAACCGTTATATGAATAACTAGCAATCAATATTGTTACAAAATGACAAAATTTGTACTATTCAAATAGTCTACCAAAAGGAAATACTCACACTGATGGTTGTAAGCTCTCAGATACATTTGCTGAACTTGACCAAGGACGAGGCTCAATCACAGGTTTTGCGTGCTGTCTAAATGGGCTGTCTCTCAAGGCATTTGCCAAAAATATTTGTTTCCTGTTTTCATGAGTCTTTATATTCTGCAAGGCAGAAAACCATTAACCATAACAATAAGCAAGTGGAACAAGCACTGAACAAAAACAAAAATTCTTGAGTAACAACCTCAGTTCTTGCTCTTAACACATCTTGAAGCTCTTCGGTAGCACCCATGAGCTTGCTCTTCAAGTCATCACACACAGTAGTCGAATGCACAACGTTGTCCTGAGAATAATTTCCATCTGCAATATCTAAGTTTTGAAGGGTTTGCAAATCTGAAAGACCCATATTCAGAGCCGTGATGTCATCCTTTATCAAAGCAGTCAACTCCTGTATCTCCACAATCGGATCATTGAACATCGATGACCCTTTTTCCACTACATTGTGGCAAAGCCTAGCATCAGCATAGTGTGATTTGAAAGAAATTGCGTGAAGATAAGAGTAATATATTTTGTGTCAACATTCTATATTTGATTGAAATTGACAGAAACAAATATGAGCTGAGAAAAAACATTCAAAAGGTGCATTATCAAAAAGTGCCTTTTGGATAAAAAAGGCACTCTAAATACTTTAATGAATTTTGGCATGCATTTCAGCAAACACTTATATAGAATCCCTTCTTCCTCAAAAGAGCTTTTTAAAAATGAACCTCTGATATCACCCACATTCTAGATCCAAACCACAAAATCATTGCCGACCACAAACTTGGATAAGACAACACCATTGATGACAAATAAAATGTGCTTTTTCTAAATTTCTTTGTAAATCAATAAACCAATTACCTTCCTAAAAACTAATCTGACAATGCCCTAGTCACGAACATTTAACAGAAAAATCATTGCCGCGTTGAATTTAGAAATATATTTCATTTTGCACTACCATGGTGAGGAGTTCTGTTTCACGTGAATCTCTCAGTAACAAAGAAAGCTTCAAAGCACAAAATAGAAGTTCACGTCATTGCATAAAACTGCACGACGTCGTCGTGAACTCCTCTTCAATGCATATTCAATGCAGAGAACTTCATTGCGTCGAAGAGAAGTTCACATCATTTCAGAGAACTATCCAACGGATAGAACTTCACCAATGGACGTGAAGTCGTTAATACATAGATATGAAAAAAACTATCAAATACTATAATTTCCAACAAAAACATGCACAATGAAAAAAAAAAAAACTTACATTTGGCGAGTCTGGAGATTTTTTGAGAGGTCTCGTGGATGCCCACTCCGATTCGCGAAGCCTTCTTATTGAATTCTGATCTAGAAGAGGCTGGTGTTGGCAGTTTTTGTGAAGCAAATGAGTTTTCAGCTTGATTAGCGGCTGTAGTTCCTCCGATCTCTGTACGGTGACTCCATCTGGCAAATGGTGTCTGATGGAACAGCGAAAGATGAAAATTTGTTGTCGGATAAATATAAGAATGGATTGTACTGTCAGATACCGTTGTTTGCCGCGGACTAAACCTTGGATCTTAAACAACCCTTAATTCTTGCGTGTTTCCATCGATTGAAAAAACAACATAAATATGGTCTTTGCTTTTTAGTGAAAATATAATTTATAAACGAGACTAACCTTTTTTAAATAGGATTGGGGTGCTTTTTAGTGAAAATATAATATTGTAAACGAGACTCACCTCTTTTAAATAGGATTGGGGCATTTGCCTATTTGGTGTGGTTGTGTAAAGAAACATGTTGTCACATTCTCTCTCTCTATCTTTATATATGCACAAAAAAATATTTTAAAAAAATTGCAAGAAGATATGTTAAAAAAAATATTTAAAAATATGAAAATCATCTTCCTTTTTCCTCTTATTCATCATACCACCATCATCTCACTTATGACATAAATTTCTCGGCATTGCCGTGAAAGGATAGTGTCACTCCAAAACGCTGTTGTCATATTATTTTTAAAAATATATTTTAATGATTATAGCAAATATCAAAAATTATGATTTTTTTTTTATTTAGGTTGGTAACATTATTTCTTAATTCTAAAATACAAAAATTTTCATACACCTTATATGAATCATATTTTAAATATATTTCATAATAAATTTACATAAAACATTTATAATCTACTAAAAAGATTAGATAATAAAAAAGTTAATTTAACTTTAATATCACTATCAATGGTGGATCAAAGTTGATAGTGGTATTAAAATTAGGGTTAATTAATACTTTTTTTTTTTTAATCGATATATTCAGATCAGTTTATGCGTACCTTAATTAATTTTTAGAGGAGATTGGAATAACATCTTACCGTCATAATCTCTTACTTAAATTATAAACATACTCAAAAAATCAAATCCAAAATCATATATTTAATCACACAAACTCAAATTTGTTTCTTCTAATTAGACTATTCATAAATGGGTGGTTAATTAATACCTTGTAAATTGCAATACGATTAATTGAACCAAATAATGGGTCCATTGTTTTATAGTTAGAAATTTGAACTTTTGTAGAAATAAAATAAATTAAAAGCATTAATCGTTATTCAAGTGATTAAGCATGAACAAAAAATTTTGATCGGATTAAACATATTTCTTTAATAAATTCTCAACGTTAAGGATATGCTTTTACTAAATAAAAACTTCAGGTTTTATGTAATCTGCTTTTGAGCTTCCAAACTTGTGTAGAATTAGCTCCTTTTTCAACTGGGGACATTCTTCTTTACTCTGGCCCAAAATATCCACATGCAACAAACCAATTCCGGCCCAAATTGATTATTTAACCCTCTCTCTTTTAAAACAAATCTAGCCATCCGATCAAAAAACTAGAACCAATTACATCCGTCCGATCTAGGGTATCCAAAATTAAGGAGCGAGGCAAAAGCAGCTACGATGGCCCATACATATATTATTATTCAGTTGAGAATTTCCTGGAATCAGCCAAATATATCAATGGCCAACAACCCAACTACCCAACTACCATCCATGTCCATAGTTTAAGCATATCGATGACAATTCGGATAAATATATCGTATTTGTATAGTGTCAATGAATTTATAATATTTTTTTGTACTCATTTAAATATGATCTATTTATTAATCATGTTAAGAATCTTCAATCCGAATACGATCCATTTATTAATCATGTCATCCATTTAATAATCGTGTCATCCATTTATTAATTGTGTCATTTATTTTTTAAATATATGATATAACACACAATATGATTGAATCGTTAACTCGATCCAATCTATTCAATTCATTTAATTAATCAATATAAAATTTAATTTATTTAATATAAAATAAGAATCAAATATAAATAAATAAATAAAATTATTATATTAAATAATTATTCATTTAGACAAAGTTATTTATTTAAATATGATTATTTATTTAACTAATCATATTTTAATCGTATTTTAAACGAATAAACGAATTCAAAAGGTCAAATTCAAATTCAATAAGATTATTAATCGTGTGATACGAATACGATTTAATTATTATTTATGTTAAAATTTTCAAATTCGAATCTATTTAATCATATTAAACTCGTATTGAATAATCATATCGTCACCATCCAAATTATCAGTCTTATTTAAGCCTCACTTTAAAATAATTTCAACCATCCAACCCGAAAACCAAAGCAGAAATGACCGTCCGATTTAACAATTTCCCAGAATCAGCCAAATATATCCATATCCAACAACCCAACTGCGGTCCATGTCCATAGTTTTAGCCTCACTTTAAAATAACCTCAACCATCCGATCCGAAAACTAAAGGCAGAAATGACCGTCCGATTTAGGGTTTCAAATAAACCCTAAGCCTCCTCTAATCTGGTCCACTACATAAATTCGTTCCCCTGACATTTGTGTTGCAAATTGCTATCACACTCTCTCTTTCCTTCTCTCCGTTCTGCATACTCGTTGAGGTTAAAGAGACGGCACTTCCGCTGTCCGCCTTGACAAGCCGCAGCTTCGTCTTGGCCCTCGATTTTGATTCCTTTTTATCCGTTAGTTAGTGTTTAGAAGCAAGAAGAAGATCAAATGGCGGTGAAACCATCGAAAGCTGACAAGAAACTCGCGTACGACGCTAAGCTATGCCAATTGCTTGACGAGTACAGCCAGATTCTCGTGGTTGCTGCGGATAATGTGGGGTCCAATCAACTCCAGAACATCCGCACAGGTCTGCGTGGAGACTCCGTCGTTCTTATGGGAAAGAACACTATGATGAAACGGTCTATCAGAATTCACTCTGAAAGCACCGGAAACAAGGCCTTTCTCAATCTCATCCCACTCCTCCAGGTAAAGTTTTTTCATTTATGTTTTAATTTTATTTCGCGATTTGCTTTTTTATGAAAATGCTTTATTTTTTAAATCAGGGTAATGTTGGTTTGATCTTCACGAAAGGTGATTTGAAAGAAGTCAGTGAAGAGGTTGCCAAGTACAAGGTGAGGTCACGCTTACCTCTTCATTTATTTTGTTAATATGTATGTTACTAGAGTTATACTTTTTTGGTTACGTTATTTAAGCGAGCATAATAGTAAAATATAAAAATTTTATTTCCATTTCCATTTCATTCTGGGAAATAAATACAGTAGATCAGTTATAATTTTATGGTACTTGTAACTATTGCATATTGGTTCAAGTAAATCTATAGTTCTAATACAGATAATGAGCACTAAGTGGACTGCCATTTTACTTTAATGGTATTAAATTTATGATGCCTTTTGTAAATTTTGATACATTTGACAGTAGATAGTATACATGATATTTTAATGGTAGCAGATATCAATATTCTTCTTGCACATCGTGTAGCGAGCATGGAATGCATTTTTGTATGTTGTACTGTTTTGTGATTGCTGAAGTAGTTTGATTTTACGTGTCTTTATCTAATTCAAATTTCTTAGTAGTAGCCATTTGAGTCATTGTTTTTATCTTTATCAGTGTTGTGAATATAATATTTAGCGTCTGCATAGGTTGGAGCTCCTGCTCGTGTTGGGTTGGTTGCTCCAATTGATGTGATTGTTCCTCCTGGCAACACTGGACTTGACCCATCCCAGACCTCTTTCTTCCAGGTACGCTGTTTTTATATATAGCAGCAGGTGCCAAGTTTTTTCAGGTCTGCATGTGGTTTTTCTGATATTTTACCATTCATTTGTATTTTTTCACCATTCAGGTGCTCAACATTCCCACTAAGATTAACAAGGGTACTGTAGAAATTATCACCCCTGTGGAGCTTATTAAGAAGGATGACAAGGTGGGATCATCTGAGTCAGCCCTTCTTGCAAAACTTGGGATTAGGCCATTCTCATATGGTCTTGTTGTCCAATCTGTCTATGACAACGGCTCTGTTTTCAATCCAGAGGTTCTTAATCTTACTGAAGATGACCTTATGGAGAAGTTTGCTGCTGGTGTCTCAATGGTCACATCTCTGGCACTGGCAATCTCATACCCAACCCTGGCAGCTGCTTCACCCATGTTCATCAATGCATACAAGAATGTTCTTGCCGTAGCTGTTGCAACTGAGTATTCATTCCCACAGGCGGACAAAGTGAAGGAGTACCTCAAGGTTTGTAATTTATTTTTTCCGTCCTGGAAATCAATAATCCGTCCTGCTGTTTGCATTGTTTTAGATATGTTCATTGCAAATTTCGTAACTAATTGCACCATTCATGAGAATGCAGGACCCCAGCAAATTTGCTGTGGCTGTAGCTGTCCCTGCTGCTGCTGGTGGTGATGCTGCTCCTGCTGTTGCCAAGGAGGTTGAAAAGGAGGAGCCCGCTGAAGAATCTGATGAAGATATGGGATTCAGTCTATTCGACTAAGTTCACCGTCATTTATAATATAAACATAGGATTGACTTTTGAACTTATGTTTCTGGATTGTTTTATTATGCATTTAGACTCAGTTTTCTTATGCTTTTGCCCCGGAAAGAATGTTAAGCTTTTTTTTTTAAATTATAATGTCTTATTTAGGCCAGATAACTTATTGAACTAAATGTTTTATAATGCGTACTGGAAAGATTGTTAAACATAGGAATGACTAAGTCTTGTTATGCTTTTGCCCTGGAAAGAATTTTAAGCCCTTTTTTTTGTTTAATATGTCTTATTTAGGCCAGGTAACGTATTTACCTAAAGGTTTTATAATGCGTAAGTTCTTTTATCAGCAATTTTGATGTATGTTATCGATCACTCTAAAGTTGAATGTGCTTTGATATTGTGGAAGAGGTTCTAGTCTTTTTAATATGATTTTTCCCTTGACTGTATTATGCAGTTTAGCTTCACCTGGAGAAATATGTGAGCTGCTTACATAATTTAAGCTCAGGCTCAGCAGTTACTCTTAACACTGGAGTATTTAAATATTAATGGTATTTGGAGACAACAGCTTTATTGACCTTTTGGCCTGTGACCGCCGTGGAATTCATTGTGATAACAAGACCAGCATCCGTAGCCATTTGATTTAGGAATTAAGATTTAATTTAAGCTAGTCGTACAATCAGTATCATTGGAGATTCTGGAACATTGATTGGTTACATGGTTTCCCTGCAGTGATTGAAATTTTTGTGTATTTGGCATCATCAAATCGGCACTAGCATAATATTTAACAGAGGTAGGGAAAAGAAATGGAATTGGGCAGAAATTAAAAGCAGCGTATCATAAAAAGCCAGTAACAATCTGAAGAACACAAAGAGAAGGGTGACTGAGCCCAACGCTAATCTTGACGGAGATTCAATTTTCACCACTGCATTTTTCTGCATGCTATTGATTATTATGACTGGAAAAACAAAATGAGAAAAATCTGGCTGGAGTACTGGACCTGGTTTGATTCAGATTAGCAGAGCGGTAATGAATTTCTTAGCGTTCTACCATTCGCAACTTAAAAATGAAGTTACAGAGAGAAGCCGATACTTATGGTGCCATACCATCATAATTGGAGCTTCTTTTACTTTTCTGTTCTCTTCCATATGAAAATTTGATCAGCCCCTGTAACTCGTTCAAGTATGTAACAACTATATGTTAACTAATAAAGTGTGACCAATAATATTAATGTAAACAAATTTAAATTATATATATATATATATATATATATATAATATCTTCAACAATAGTATCTTCAACAAGTTCCATACACTTTGGTTTCCTTCCCCGAAAACATCTTGATTCAATCAAACTGCACTGTAATTCAGGGAATTCAGTTGGAAGCACTCCAGCACTCAAATATAAATATCTGTAAACCCCCTAAAACTCCGGGAATTCAGTTAATTTCTATGCTCATAAGTTTTTCCATAATTATTGTTTGAGACAAATCCTTTCCATTTTTGTTTCGCTAAGAAATTGAAAAAACGATCCTCAATGGTAGTAAAGCCATACAAAACTGAAAGGAAGATTGCCTTCGACGCGAAGCTATGCCGGTTGCTGAATGAATACAGTTAGATCATAGTTGTGGCAGTCGATAATGTGGGGTCCAATCAACTTCAGAACATTGGTCAGGGTCTTCGTTACCAATTCGGTCGTGCTGATGGGAAAAAATACAATGATGAAATGGACCATCAGATTGCATGCTGAAAAAAAGGGTAACGACGACTTCATCTCATACTGCTTCTCCCGGTGATCTGAGTCGGATGTACCTTATCTGTTTTTGCTCATTTCTCTTTGCTTGTATAATTTTTTTTATTGTTTAATTTTTCTGAAATTACAGCAATGTGGGGATGATTTTTACAAAGGGTGATTTGAAGAAAGTGAGCGACGAGGTCCGCAAGTATAAGCTATTTATATTGATTTCACGACACCGACACAGGGAAGCAATTTAAGAACAATACATGAATTGTCTAATTCTTTATATTAGGAATTTGATAAATTTGTGACAGCTTTTTACAAAAATTAGTTCATCAAATTAATTTTAAGAAAATGAAATTTATCAAATACAAGATTTAGGTGGTGATTTGTGTTAGTGTATGCCTTAAAAATCATTCGTATTGTCGGTTTCAGAGCTAGTGATCTTGTATAAAATATTAAATTATCACTGAAAGAATTGTTCTTTATTCACATACATTAGTTGTTTCCTTTATATTGGCATGCTCATATATAAAGAATGTATGTGAA
>JAVXUL010000009.1:5077173-5102292 GCA_035590515.1 Trichilia minutiflora | reverse complement strand
TATCCTATTCATATTAGTGCACTCAACATTTTTATTGTGGACAGGGCCTTACTGGGGCAGCAGCCAGATATCTTGGTTTAAGGAGTATGACGGCGTTACTTGGCCCAATGTATGAACTCTCTTGGGGACACAACTTAGCACCTTTAATCTTCCAAATCTTCATCTGTCACTTAAATCTTCTGCTCTGCTCTTCCTTATTTAAGTTTTCGTTTCTTGATTGCATTTTAGTTCATGTAAGATTTGCTCCATTGTTTGCCAAATGTTTTCAGCCAGCTTGGTTGCTGTGGATGTTTTGTCACATTTATTGCTTCTGCGGTATTTCTTTTGAGGCCCTTTTAGGAAATCAAATACCTTTGTATATTTATGGATATTTTCTGCAGGTTGTGGGGAACATTTCTGGCAGATGTTGTCATCCAAATGCTTGGGACTGATTATGCTAGAATATTGCGAGCCATCTATGCGTTTGCTCAGGTAAAGCATTACAATATCAGTTTTGTCGCGAGGAGGGAGCAATACATTTTGGTGTTCATAGATAGGTTTTTCGTATACAGTTGTTACACAGTTGTATTTCCTTTCATTTTTTCTTTACTAACCCAATTCTTTTAGTTTCTTAAAAAGGTTATAATGCATTCATGACCTTTTGCATTAGAGTTGTCACCATTGGAGATTTAGATTTATGAGAGTAGAGCCATTCATACTGTAATTTTAACCAAATAAATAACAGTAAGGAACTACTTGGACATAGAAAAATGGTTCTTTAATAAACTAGTCAATTAACTCATGTATCCAACCAACTGGTTCTGCTGTGTTTTTTGAACGCTGCGAGTATTTCAGAATTATATAAGGCACGGGCATGAATTTCCTAGTTCTGTTGTAAGTGCATCCCATGTACGAGTATGACTCTCTCTGAGTGTCAGAGCAGTTCTGAAGATTTTTTACAGTCTCATTTCAGAGGTCTATATTATTGTAACCGGACCCATTTTGAGATTTAATTTTGTTTGTGTGAATAATGTTATTTGGGATTATGAATGGACTGCTTTCTGAGAAAGCAGAATTTTGACATGCATATTGGCTTCCTGTGCACTACTAACGTATTTTTCCTTCAGATACGTATTACCCGAACGTATAGGTTGCCATCAGAGGATGAGTGATGAATCTAGTTATCCCAGAGGACAAAGCTGTATATATTGTACTTAAACATGAACCACCTCAGTTCCTCTGTAAATTTATTGAAAATGGAAAGCTAACTTCTCGGAAATTGAAGAACTTAAAGAATCTTATGTTACAAATGGATGAAATTTTCTTTTGCTGTAACTCTTGCTTTTCTCCAAGACATCATAACAAAATTTGCTTCACAGATGAAGCTGCTTTGTACCGTGAGATTTTTACTTAGTGTACCAATCTGCAAGTAAGCACATCCTCCTGTTAACGGATTGCTGTACCCTATAAACTATGGAAAAGCATATGAAATATTGAATTCACTGATTTAACCACAAACTTCTGTGAGAATACATCTCGACCAGTTAAAGAAACACATTTAGGATGTGTCTGAGATTGAGGTTCATGGCCTTTAATCTGCAGAATAGAAGGTGTTTGGAAAACACTTTAAATATTGTGCTTCCAAAATTGAGCATCAAATTCATATATTAATTTCAACCTGAAATAATATTAGTGTTACTTTGACTAGTAAAGAAAACACAGTTCTGAATTTCAATTTTCTCGTGTAGTCCTTTTATTTATCTTATGTACTGTAATACTGTAAAATTAGAGCTATGCGAAGTAACCATACTCTATGCATTTATCTTTCCGTTGGTAAGGAATTAATCAAGGAATAGTCCAAGATTGCTGCCTAGATATGTACATTGTATTGGAGACAGAAATCCTGCATGTCACTTGAAGGCACATGTATTTTCTCTCTTTCAATAAACGCTTTTCAATAAAACGGTGATTGTAAAGCAAGTGGAAGCTGTTTTGAGACTGCAAAATAGGACTATTTTTCCTTTGCAACAAACAGAGTTGATAGCATTTCTATATAATATCAACTTAAACATGTTATTTTATTTATTAGTTTATGAAAAAAAAAAAAAAAACATCTCCTTGTAAAAGTTGGGTTATGATATGGTGTATTCATCTGTGCAATTTTTTCGATTTTTTTTTTTTTTTGCAATTTTTAAATAAAAAATTGTTGGTATACAACCGAATATACTTTAGACCTATAGAAAAAATTTAATATGAAAATACTTTTCATTTACTGGTTTGTTTGTTGGAATAAAAATTTGGAAAGATATATAAAGATTACCTCCACTTCAACATTGTAAAACAGCATTGTAAAACCTTTTGTCGTAAGTTTGATCATTAAATTGTCGGATCTCTGTCCGAATTCCATAAACAACATTAATCCAGATGAAATGAGATGACATACTCATAAAATTTATAATTGACATCTTAATTATTCTATTTCATAGTGGTTGTAGATTAAAAGTCAAGACAATTCAGTTTTAAATATTTTAATTATATATATCCAATAAATTTCTTTTTTAAATGTAGATGTGTTCTTTCTATTGCTGTTATCGGAGCAACCAATTCTTTCTTGCAGTTAACTTTCAAGCAATTTTTAATATAATATAATTAAATATTTTTTTCGGATAATTTCAACCATCTTTTGACTTTTTTTAAAAGTTTTGTTTTTTAAATTTTTTCTCACAATACTTATTTGTTACCTATTTAACTTTGGAAGGAATTTACCTCCCAATTTGGGCTCCATTCCCAAACCCAACTCACATTATGGTGTAACAGAGTCCAAGCGCCGGAGCTTTCACCCTCTTTGATGCCGCTTTCCATAGAATTTGGATTCGGTCCACACTAAAAACACTTCTTCGTACTACAATTTAGATATTATAAGCATTTGATTTTTAAACTAGATTCTTCTCAGTTCACTCACCGTTACTAGAAGAATTGTGTTAAGTTTTTTTTTTTTTTCCTTTACTTATTGATATACTTAAATTCAATGGATAGTCTTGCTTGATCTAAGGTCACAAAGTAAGCACCTTCTCAAAGAGAAGGTGCTTACAAGGGTTCGCAACCTTCTGGCATAAGATATGAGCGCGTGACAGGAACTTGAGAGGCATGTTATACCATTGATTTTTACAACACGATCATCAAAAGATTCAATTTTGGGTTAACCGCAAGTAGAAACACACAGAAAGTCAATTTCTATCAAGCCAACTATCCCCAAGAGGGTGTTAAGGGAACAATAATGCATGACACTTAAACAGATGTGCCCTCGATCTAAAGGCTTGGAGCGTAATTTGCGTTCAAAGACTTGATGGTTCACAAGATTCTGCAATTCACACCAAGTATCCCATTTCGTCATATTCTTCACGGATGCAAAAGCTAAGATATTTGTTGTCGAGAGACTTGCGTTACGGATTTTCATTGAAAGAAGGAGACACATTCCACATGCCAATCCATATTCGAAGTGACAGGAGTGCTCTCTCTCATTAAATTTTCTTTGGCACAACTTGTTTCAAGGGTTCATTGTTCGGTCACGAGAAGCGAGCAAGATCTCACTCACCCCCTATAGTAGGAGGGGGCCAACGCGGGCAATCTAAGCTCCCAATACTAGACCCTTTGACCACAATCACAAATTTGTGGGTCATTCAATTAGACATGTTTCCACAATGATCTTTCTACAAGTTTACATATAAAAACTTTGTTAGGATTTCCTTTAAATGATAAGATTGAGTGAACTTCTCACAACTTTACAAACAGTAATTTTTAAATGATAATGTTTTTACTAGTCTTTGAATTAAATATTATCTCGAATTAATGTATAGATATTTTAATAATATTTTTTATTAGATAAATGAGAATAAAAATATGAAAATGAATAAAAAAATTCTTATTTAAAGACATATTTTACATTTCACATCTTTTTATCATGATTTTTAACATGATCAGTAACGCAAATTATTCTAACCTCTTTTTTTTTTTTTTAAAAAAATTAACTTATTTAGGGAAGACATATTTTTATGTAACTCAACACTATACTTTCCTTAATCATGCATACAAGTAGCTTCTTTCTCGTATAAACACTCACTCGAGGATTTATCTCTATTTAAATCAAATTTACATATCAAAAAAATTTTATTAAAAGAAATTAGTAGAGAATTATGTAGAAATGATCAGTTTTTTAAATTATTTTTTAAAAATAATCATATCAAAAAAATATTAATCAATTAAACTAAAAATATATTTTTTGAACGATTTTACTATTTATTCGAAAGTTGATTTTTTTATCGTATTCGAAAGTATATTTTTGAACACGATAAAAAAATTAACTTTCGAACATATAAATATATGGTGCTTAAAAATATATTTTTGAATATGATAAAAAAATAAATTTTTAAATAAAAATAAAATCATTCAAAAAAATATATTTTTAACTTAATTAATTAATATTTTTTAAATATAATTATTTAAATAAATGATTATTTATTTATTTATTTTCGAGTTAGTAATAATCTTGCTCTTCCTAATGTTTTTAAAGACCAAAGAGACGAGATTCTCCAATTAAATGGCCCCCTTATGGACTTATAGAGCTGGCCTACATAGACTAACCTAGAATTTTAGCAGTACAACAATTCCCACAAAAGTACTAACCTAGAATTTTAACAGTACAACAATTCCCACGAAAGATCTGACAGTTTTATGAAATGGGCCTATCGGCCTCACCAGCATTGTATTTGGATTGATCAAAGTGTCTTTCAAAATTCAATAATTACATAGAGTTTTGGAAATTTAAAGGGAGGAAAATATCTTCAATCAAATTTGATCAAAGATTATGGTTACCCAATTAGCCATGTAAATTGGATTTGAGAGTAACAAATTGATACAGCGTTAGAGTTCAATTGAATTGGGTATTAGGTTCACATTTTAGTAAATGGAAAAAAAAAAAAAAAGTAGTGATATAGAAACCAAATTCATGAACAATTTGATAAATGTAATTACTTAAAAATTAAAATATAAAACAATACAATATAATACACAGCATGAATAACATTTAGTAATTAATTTGCCATGCCCAACAAACAACCATTTAAAATTTGAGTATGGCACGAATTGACACAATATATGAATGGATTTAATTTGTCACAACTAATTTACATATCTAGCACTAATATAATGTATTATTTATCCATCTTAATTTTTATGAAACAATTTCTTTTATGGATTGAAAAGAGCTTAACTACTTACTAGATTGAAGGAGAATGACTAACATGAGTCTAAATTTATAAGAACATATATTTATTCAATTACCCCAAAAGATGATGGAATTACAAATGCTTTCTTTATTCCTCCCCCCAAGCCCCCACCCTCCAAAAAAAAAAATGATCCAAGGAAACACAGAAACAACTAGACATCAAAGCAATTAAATAGTGTGTGACCCACAAGGGCTAGAAGTTCCAAGTTGTTTTTACTGGCCCTTACGTGAAATGAAAGGCTTTATAAATTAATTAAAATGGTATGATTGCACGTTGGCATTGGGGTGTTGTTCTTTTGTAAAAAGGAAGAAAAACTTTTGATCTTCGATGGGAAGGAGATTTGATGCGTTTTGACTTTTACAAGACTTGTTGGCATTTGAATTTGCTATTTGCACTTGCACAGCACAAACTCAAAGCAAACCAATTAAAGCAAATGTTAAACCCCTCCTTCTCTTTTTGGATTTAAAGATAAATAAGTTCCCCCACTCACATGGTTTGTTTCTGGAGCCATCAGGACTTAACTTTTGAGCAGAAATTTCTGATCAAAAGATGCCCAAATTCAAAGGGTCCCTCTACATATTCATTCATGATTAGGGTTTGTTGGGGGCACTAACTTTTCTTCATTAATAATAACAATAATAATAGTAAATAGTCATATTATATTATATACTTTTCTAATTTTCTCACTTCTCTTGATATAACAAATCCCTGTTCTTTCGATCCTTCTTCTGAAAAAGTTTGTGTCAATTCTTCCAAATCCTTTTCTTTTCTTTTCTTTTCTTTTTTTTTTTAAATATATAATCCCTTTCGATCTTATCTTTATTCTCTCTCAGTTCAAGCTTTTTTATGTGACATGTTACCCTTTATAACCTCTTTTTGGTCACTTTCCGCTGTTTGTTTCTCTTTCTTTTCATTGCTTTCCAACCAAAGGAAGCACGAAGAGTCGAAGATTCTATGTTTTTGTACACACGTTCACTTGGAGAGAACCCTAAAAATCTTAGATATAACAGTCTTAAATATTTATGTATAAAACTCGATAAAATCATATTACACGTATTAAATTATCTTTTTTCATTTATCTCGATTGTAACTAATATAATTGATTAATTTTTAGAGATTTTACTATAAACGAATGACGTGAAATGTCTGTTTCTTATTGAAATGACCCAAGTGTCCCCAGTATAGGCCTGAATTCTATGTGAATACCACGCACTTGTTGATGATGATGAACATATCCATTATTTTTTTTAGGTGTTTGTCTTTCGTGTGAGATTATGATCCACTACCATGTTTGAAGCACATGGAGGAACAAAAAGGGTCATCTTCCATAAAAGATAAAGAGAAAAAAGATTAAAAGAAGTGAAGAAAGAGGAAAAGTTAGGACAACCCACGCTCCTTGTCTGAGTAGATAATTGAACTTTAACCCTATTTGCTTTTATATTTTCTCATTGGATCAAAGAATAAAGAATCATCAAAGAGAAAAATAAAAGAGAGAGAGAGAAAAGAACTAATGTGTTTTATAATGGAATCGGGGAAAAAAGAACAAATTCAAGAACAAGCACAAGCAGAACCAAACCAAGAAACCGAACTTCTTTTCCTGGGAAATTGACAAACTTTTTCTCTATCGAATTCCCTGGAATTTTATTTCTGTCTCTTTCTTCTTTGGCTTATCTCCATCAATTAACAAGGATGAAAATTATGCATTAATTAGTGTCGATTATAATGTCCCCTTGTTCTTTTGTGCTTTGTGTGTGAATCTATGCAAAAGATCATCAAATCCCATTTGGACTTTGATGATGAAATGGATTTCAGATGAAACTTCAGAGAAATTTCTCAGGTAGATTGTACTGCAGTTTCTTTCACAGCAGACGGTTCATTTGGTTTGACACGTATGTAGGTTCAAGATTCAATCAGTTTTTATCCACAATTATTGTGAAATGGAATTTATTGACTGTTGAACTAAAAAAAATAATACAAACATTATAAAACTATTTTAAATTTACTAACAAACCACTTACAATGATTGAAGAATATACTAATTAAATTTTTGAAAAATCCACCCTTAATTAATGCAGGTGGTTTTAAGTAGGTCCATTTTATTTCATTCCCCGATTGAATTCATCAGGATTTGACAAGAATGAATCAATTAAGTAGGGGCCTCCAATTCTCCTCTCACCCTCAATTTTTAATCTTATGAATCTCTCATATTTTATTATCAATAATAATTAACATTTATATTTGTATAATTTAACATTAAATTATTAATAATTATGTATAAATTTACATTCAAACGTTTGTAAGTACTGAAACAATTTCCGGAAAATTTACAGTTTGCATATGGGACATTATCCCCAACATCCCACACCCGGATTTCCTTGCAAAACTGCTTTCTATATAGCTGTTCGAATGATGAACAAGATATGTTTGTCTTTTGTAAAAGCTGTTAGAAGATACAGACATTTTTATCAAAATTATAGACTGCATAACATATATATATATATATATATATATATATATGTTTGTCCATGCATTATTATTGTTAATGGGAAGAGAGAAGAAAAAAATCAAAAGAAGGAAAATGAGGAGGCAAGAATAGACATGTGGCTTCAATCAGTATATACTTCCAAGAGAAAACAATGATATTATTACATACACATAGTTGAATAATTGTTAATCAAATTGCTAGCTATATGTATAGAGACAGGGCCCAATTTTAAGACAAGACAATTTAAGAATATTATGTTCTTACACTAAAAATTATTATTGGTTATTATTATTATTTTTATGGGAACCCACTACCCATGCATTTCTTCATGATCATTTGTCATTGCCAGGGTAATAACAATTGGGTCTCTGAAATTTGGTATTTTTAATGATAAATATGCAATAATATTATACATATATAAATTTTTGATACAAAAAGTTATACACTAATCAATATAGTAGTATTATATAATTGTTACCTATATATTTTATAATTTTATCATGTTATTTATAAACAGATACTTTTGTTCAAATTCAAATTTTTATTTTTATTAAAATATTTACATTCTTTTTATGGAATTTAATATTAAGGAAAGTTTCAATAATTTTAATTAGGGATTAGGGACCTATTTGCTAAAAATAGATAAATTATACTTTTAATTATAAAAAAGTAGAAGATTGCAGAAAAAAAAAGATGTTATTAACCCTGCTCTATATATCTATATAAAAAATTATTAGTATAAGTGATATGAGAGAAAATTATATTGTATGGTTGGTGTAACATCGATAGCATCATTTATTTTAAAAAGAAAACTCTTAGTTCTGTAGTTATCTCATAATCTTTTCATGATAATTAGTAATTAATCATATATATATGAGCTTGTGTTTCCTCAGTGGTTGTTAATGTTCTTGCTGTTCTAATAATAGAGTTCTCTATGACCCAATAATAATTATGTCTCTCTCTATATATATCCACTGTATAACTTTTTTTTTCTATGTAATGTTTGAAAGAGAAGAAAAGAATATTTAAAAAAAAATTATGAAAAAGGTGTTTATTCTCATCATTTTTCTTTTATTTATGTGATATTATTTGGAAGTGGTGAATATTTTTAAAAGTAAATATTATGGTATTAAGTAAAAGAGAGAGAGAGAGAGAGAGAGAGAGAAGGTCATTAATTCATATTGTTTTACAAAATTAAAAATTCTTAGTTAAGAACATACTAGACCTTGGAGGTTGTAGCTTTCAAGTAATTGTATTTTTATGTAATTAATTTTTTATTTACTAAATATTTAACTATTATTATCAAAAATTAAGAAGAAGCTAAGCTAGCTACATAAAATACAACACTTACAAGAGGGTGTTAAATAATTTTCCTGAAACCCACAAAAATAAGAAATAAAAATCGTGCCTAATACATACTTAATTATGTTTAGGATTAAAGTACTAAAATTTTAAAATTACAATTGTTATGAAATGTGAGGAATAATTCTTGCTGAAATTTTATATTTGATTAAAACGTCATATTTTTAAAATACAATAAAAACATTACAATAGCATATGAAATTTAATATATTCTCTCAAAAAAGAAATATAAGGTAATTAATTCTTTTCCATTCTCCCATGCATCTATCTATCTCAACATTCAAGTATCTCTCTTTGTTTTCTAGGGTTTTTAATTTGGATGTTGTCAAATGTTAAGTACGAAAGTGACAAGGGAAACTTCTGAATTAAAAAGATGCCAAAGAAGTAAGATTTCCTTTAAAAAAATAAAAATTACTTGGAGAGAAATTTTCTTGAGGGGCCAACGATTTTCTTTCTCTGTTTGATAATCACCCGACCATGAGAAGTATCGTCACCCAACTCAAATCAAATTAAACAACGAATCTTCTCTCTCTCTCTCTCTCGATTGCAATTCTTCAGAACAGTGATGAAGATGCCGTCAATAATATAATTATCCTGAGATACAGGATCAGACTGTTCATTTAGCGGCTGTTATATTAAGCACAAATAATCAACAATATGTGAAACAAGTTCCACACCAATATGAATACAGTGTGAGAGTTTGACTAATTGGATTCAGATTAAGTTCTGATCTAAACTTTATGTGTGATTAGTAATTAATAAATTAGCAAGTAATGAATGATAATATAATAAAAAAATAAATTTTGACTCTACATAAAAAAATATATGTACACGGATCCTAATTTCTTTTGTAATTGTTTTTTTTTTAAATTGAGCATGTATTTGATTTTTGTTTAATTTATAGATATTTTTTATGTGTGTTTTTTGTGTTAATTTGATTCATATTATTATATCTCTTCTAACTAAATATTATTATCTTCTTTTAATTAATATAATTATTTTTCTCATAGTGCCAAAGTTGCTAAGGAATTTTTTTTAAACATAAAGTTAGAGGAGTAGAAAAATCAATAGTATCCTTAATAATAATTCTATAATTAAAAAAACTAAAAAAATCAAGTACTAAAATCTAGATTATATTGATGCATGAAATTTCTGAAGCTTAAATTCATAAACCAAGCGGTAAAATCTTCTGACCTAGTTAGAAACGATAGTTGTAAATAAAAAAAATCGTTAAGAAAAATGCCAATTATCCAACGAAAATCCTCTAACAATCAAAAGATTTGAGGTTTTTTCAAAAAGAGAAAATAAAAGACAAAACTAGTTAAATATGAGAGAGAGACAGAGACTCTAGCTTCTTTATCTTGGGGTTTGTTATCTTTTATAAGTGTTATTAATTGTTGCATCCCATGTGTAAAGGCCAAGAGTTTGCATCATGCTTGCTATATGTAAAGGGTAAGAAGTAGATTAATGGGTGTGTTGATGACACATGTCCTTTGCATGTCTTTGAAAATTGACATGAGTTTTTATAATTCATCGTATATCTAATCTTTTCAATCACGTTTCAAGTCTTCTTTATCTTAGAGTCAGGTAAAATTACCTTTAGAATGATCCTGAATTTTTACAACTTAGGATGATCTCAAGTTTTCATGACTAAGATAAGATGATTTCGGATTTTCATAACCAAAATAAGAGGGCATCGAGTTTTTATGATCAGAATAGAATGACCTCAAGTTTTTATGATTAGGATAAAATAATCTTGTAATCAAATCATAAATTAGAATAGGATGATCTTGGAATAAGGTAAAATAAGAAGACCTTGGGTTTATTATACTAAAACTAAAAATTCTTATAAAAACTTCAATATACCAATTAATGTAATAATGCATATGGTATATTTAAAAATATAATTTACTAATTTTCAAGCTAATCCAACTCATTGCTAGAGTTGATTATGACTTATGAAAGATGATAACTATATTTAGAAAACAACCATTCATATATAGAGATGGATATTAACAATAATATTTATATAAATAATTAAAACAGTTGAATGTAATCGATGAGGATAAAAATCAAGTGTAGGGACCATAAATGCAATTATTTATTTATTTGGAAATAGCAAAATCCTTGGCATTATCTAAAGTCATGCATTATTCTTATTCTCATTGTACCTCTTTCGGGAAAATTTTTGAACTTATATCATTACAATAAGCATTAAAGACATTGCTCATATAAACAACACAATAATATGGTAACAAATTATTTTATAATTTATACATTTAAGTCAGTAATGCAATACTAAATTTTTATATTATTAACTTCAATTAAACTCGTATACTCATTTAATATCATAATATTTAAACAAATAAATTCTTTTTCGATGTTAGAGTTTACATATTTTAAAATATAAATTTGAGATAAGGTAAGATTATCCGGCGCAAGTATTTTACACATTTTAAATTTAAATTAAACGCTAAATAATTAATTTTTATGTATCTAAAAAAACATTTTCCATCATAATAGCCACTGTTATCATGATATAAATATAAAATACAACCCCCTTGTTGCTTTGTTGTTGTTGATATTGACTGTGTACCATATTATGTGTCTATTTTTCAACCAAGTGTTTGATAACTTGAGAGACTGCTTCTCCTTTTGCTCTCTCTTCATCAAGAGCTGCTGGGGTCAGCCTGAATGAAGCCGGTAATATCTTTTGTTGGGGTCTATCAGGCGATATGGTGGAGAAACTAAAAGAATCAACAATTATGAAGAAGACACGGGAATCAGAAAATATTGACAGCATGGGGACGTAACACAATTAAAAACAAATTTCAAAATTATTAGTGTAGACGTGTAGATGTGTGTGTGTGTGTACATATCTATACCCTTTCTTTGTCTTGGGTAATCATTTGATTTTAAGATTGCGAAGTTTATAATCAATAATTACAATTTATTGATTTAATTCATAGTAAATTTATTATGATAATTAGGTTGAAATGATCCAACAATGTGGTTTGGTTCTTTGTGCATGATTTTATGCTTGTTTAATATATTTTTTTATTAATTAAAATAAATTTTTAATCATTTAATTGAAATGGAAATAGTAATTATGAAGGACTAAAAAAGTTATTTTATTTATATTTTTTTTAAATTAAATTACTTAAAATACTCTTATTATATTTTTTTCTTAACATAATTTTTAAAATTTTAGTTATTAAAAACAAAAGGACTCACTTGATTTTTATTTAATATAACCTTAAATAATTTTTCTTATTTGATTTTCATTAATTTTTCCAATATTTTAAAAAAATTATATATAAATTTATTAGTACACAAGATGGTGTATGTTGGAATATAGACCCATGAAATCAAAACCCAATATTTTCAACACCAAATGAAGGCCCAACTTCCATAAAGTAGCAAGTCCAAGCTACCAATGCCAAGTCGGCATTAACAGGGTCAACTCAAGACAGGTCAGCCTCCACGTGGCAACTTAAATTAACTCTACCCACATCCTCACAACTCCAAGATATATAAGAGGAATTCACTCCCACTCTTTTCTTTTCTTTTCTTTTCTTTATATTTAAAACGAAAATACTTCAATTTCAAACATGGTCTTAAAATTTTTAATTAATAATTATAAAAATATATATAAACAATTAAACTTAAATTATATACTATGATTAAATTAATTATATTACTTTTTAATTGGGATAAATTTTCCTATTATGAGTAAAAATTATTTATTATAAATGTAGATATTCGCAGACAATATTTTAATAATATACATCTAAGTTTTCAATAAATCTCTAATTATAAATAAATTGTGTTTTTACATAAATAGTATTATAATAATATTCATTTAAAATTTTTGAAAAAGATATAATATCTATAAATTATAAAATAATAAAAAAAATTAATCATATATATATATATATATATATAATTTATAATTTATAATTAAAGAGTTTTTAGTATTTCTCTTAATTATAGGGTTATTTAACACAAATATTCTGATAAGGGTATAATTAATATTTAAAAAAAATTATAAGAGATTTTTCTTATAAATTTTTTGATAAAAGTAAATATAATTTAAAAAAGTTATACGAATAATAGATGTCCTTCTCCCTCATGATTATCCTTTTAACTGTTTGTATTTTTAGTTATTACTTTTAATATTAACAAAATAAAAAGTCAAATGTATTTTACATCGAAAATAATAAAAACCCTTACCACTGATAGCCGTTATGGAATATTGAAAAAATTGAAAAATTTGAAGTTTATAAATTTTGAATATTTTTATAATTTTCAATCTCATAAAAAAAGTAAAAGGAATAGAAAGAAGAAAGAGAAAAAATAGAGGAAAAATATTGATAATTTAATTTTATTAATAACACGTGTCAATAAATGCCTAAAATGATCTGTTATTCAATCCAAGATTTTATTTTTTCATGTGTGTTTGCAAGAATATATTCAAACTTTGCAATATATATACCTTCATAATTAGAATAAAAAATAAATTTGATTTAAAAGGTTTCAATAAAATTTTACCCGAAAATAAATAACAGAATAAAACAATTTTAATCTAATGTTGATATATTTTTTACATGATAAAATTTATATTTCTATCAACACGGTATGAATCATATAAGCAAATCAAATCCTATTTAATGAGAGATGACTTTAAAATTATGTGGCAAATATGATTGGTCAGTACTAGCATACCGAAACAAACAGAGAAGCTTCTCGCTAAATTAGCCTCCGTAGCGGACTTAATTGGATACAATTCAAATACGGAGACTATTATCCAATTTAAACGATTCCAAGAATGCCAGTTTCTTTCCATCTTCTCAATGTGAAGACCAGACCAAACCAGACCAAATCAAACCAAACCAAACCGAAAGCCAACCTTCCTTCGTTAGGTGAAAAGGATAAGCTTCGAGTGCCTAAAAGGCTAAAACAAAAAAAAAAGAAGAAAAAATATAACATTTTTTAAAATTTCAAAAAATTTTCACGCCAACGCGACTTTCAAATTCCTCGTTCTTACTTTGTTCATTCCACACGCCTTTCACTATTTTCTCTTCTTATCCCTAAACAGGCCCTCTCTATAAAAAACCCGTCGCCCTCTTTCTCCCTCAAATTTCAGCAAGAAAACACTGTGTAATTAAAATCGAAAACGTTAATTTTTATTTCTCTGTGACAACAATGGTTGATTTGGATTGCAAAACAAAGATGCCAAGCAAATCCCAAAAACTCGACGTTTGTATTCCGATTGCGTTTCGGGGAGCTAGTAAATCACCTATTTCTTGTCCGGATTCGTCTTCCGAGGCTTACGAGCGGTATCTTCGCCTTCCGGAGCTTAGGAAACTGTGGAGTTCGAAAGAATTTCCAAACTGGAAAAACGAGGCCGTTTTGAAACCAGCTCTACAGGCTTTGGAGATCACGTTCAGGTTTGTTTCGGGTGTCCTATCCGATCCTCGGCCATATGCGAATCGGCGAGAGTTCAAGCGGCGTTTGGAATCGATGGCCACAAGTCAGATCCAGCTCATCGCAATTTTATGCGAGGAGGAAGATGGCGTCCGCGCGGCTCCGATATTTGATTTGACCACGTCGAACGGCGTTTTGGCTCGAACAGGAAGCTCGGCTGAAGTGTGGAGGATTCCAGGTGAAGAATCAACTTTAGTTAACAGAACCAGCGAATACAGCTTGCTGCCTCGCCTTGCCACGTGGCAGAAATCTGAGGACGTAGCGGAGAAAATTATGTACACCATCGAGTGCGAGATGAGACGATGTCCGTTCACTCTCGGCCTAGGCGAGCCAAACCTCGCTGGAAAACCAAACCTTGAGTACGACGCCGTGTGCAAACCAAACGAACTACATGCCTTAAAAAGGAACCCGTACGATCATCTTGACAATCCGGAGAATCATACTCTTTACACGACGCACCAAATTCTGGAATCGTGGATATTCACGACGCAAGAATTGCTTAACCGCATCGCATCAAGGATTGAAAACAAGGAATTAGAAGAAGCATCGAACGATTGCTATCTTTTGGAAAGAATTTGGAAACTGTTAGCGGAAATTGAGGATCTTCACCTGTTAATGGATCCGGACGATTTTCTGAGACTCAAAAACCAGTTATCCATCAACTCGCGAGCCGAGTCCGACCCGTTTTGCTTCGGATCACGTGGATTATACGAAATCACCAAATCCTCTCAAGATTTAAAGCACAAAGTTCCTGCAATCTTGGGCGTGGAGGTGGACCCGAGTGGCGGACCCAGAGTTCAAGAGGCTGCGATGAGATTGTACAGTGAGAAGAAAGATTTTGTGAAAGTTCACTTGTTTCAAGGTATGCAAGCGGTGGAGGCGGCGCTGAAACGGTTTTTTTATGCTTATAAACAGGTGCTTGCAGTTGTGATGGGTAGTTTAGAGGCTAAAACAAACCGGGTGTTGGTGAATGCTGAATCATGTGACTCGTTGAGTCAGATATTTCTGGAACCCACGTATTATCCGAGTTTGGATGCAGCCAAGACATTCTTGGGAGAGTTTTGGAGCCACGAAAAGAGACATTGAGTTATAGGTTTTTACTTTTATTTTTACAAATTAACACACTTTATTAAAAAAGAAGAAAAGAATATTGATTTAAATTATTCATTGTATTAATTTTTGGCAAAGTTTGTGTTGTTTGAACAATGCATTTTTGTAAAATATTTTTTCATGTGATTAGAATATGATGAGATTTGTATTCTATGTTTCATTAATTCTGGGTGATCAATCTCATTCACTCTCAACTAGCTCTGGTCTGGTTTACATAGATTCGTTTATATGCCTTCAAATTCAAAGCAATCCCCTTAATATTTCAAGTTCAACGTAATAAACTCTTTCTTAGAAATTTGATCATTGATAGCAAATCACACATCAAAATTATACATGAATATTTATATTTCTTAAGTGTTGTATTTTAGCATTATGCGTATATTATTTCAGAACAGATTAAAGGTTCGTTTAACTATATTTCTGAAGTTTGATTTTGAAATTATATTAACTAATATTTGGTAAAGTGACATTTAATGGTTATTTTGCACCTTAGTCTCACTTTTATTTAATTGCTTATATGTACATGCAATAGTGGAGCTAAAGCTAAAGGCTCGACAATTTATTTTTCCCTAGTCTCTTTATTTGTTGAGAGGGTTTTAAGCAGGTCCGTTCTATTAGGATGAATGGAGGATCAATGAAAAAAAATATATATATATACATATATATTTCGTTCTTTGTAAACTTAAGTGATCTTTCCTGGTTAATCCGGTGATATTTATTCTGTGTTCTCGTATTGGTTCTCTAACAATGACAATGGTTCTTTATCATAGTGATAACACAAAAGTTCAGCCTAAAAGTCCGATAATCGATGATTCAAATCATTCACACCCTAGAGATATCCTTGGAAGATTTGTAGGTACCACGAAAGATTTTATTTATTAATTCTGAAAATAAATGTTTGTGGAGTGTTCATGACCAATTCTACCTATCTGGGCCTCATCGTTATTGAGAACAGTATGAGGCCGAATGTTACCTCCATTCTGTTTTGTTCTTGTTATGTAGAGTTAAAGAAAACCACCACCAGTTTAGCTTGAGATGACGCGGTGTGGGAAGGAAAACGGGTCTTGTAGAATTAGGCGCACAAGAGTGAATGAAATCACATGGCTTGGCATCAATTCAATAGCTGTTGTCATCTGTATTCAATGTGATCATGAAAATGCCCGTGCCAATGTCAACTTGTCAAAGTTGTAAATTTGGCATGGATAGAGTGATGAAAATGCACGTGTAACTTGTCAGAAGGAATTGGCAACTGGGGTTACCACACATTGATACGCCAGGGCTGGCAAGTGGCAACTGGTCGGGTATGGCCTGCGCTCACAAAAATTATGGGATTTTGTATGCGCTTTTGCAGTTCATGGAAAGAGTTATTTTGAGCATCTTCCGCGTATCAATTGGCTTTTAGTCAATTATTCTTTAGCTTGATTCTCATATCTGAAGAAATTTGAAAGAGAATGGTCTATTGGAAAATGCATTAAATAAAAACAATTGAGAAATGCCATTCTTTTGAATTTGTTAATTTTTGTATCCTAATTACTACAAAGATGCCATGGAAACAACATTGCAATTGAAGTGATAACATCCAGTCATTTAGTTAGTTAAAGCATCAGTTGGTATAAAAAGTTAGTAAACACGTGAAGGGTGAAAATTTTTGAAGCAATGAACAAAAACTTGTATCAAAACAGGAAACCACCATGATATTAAAAGTAAAGTATTTGTAATGTTGTCATAATAACTTACTCTTTAGGATAAATGAGATTTGGGACTTCATGGTTTGTTTTATTGATAATTACACTCTTTTCTTTTAACTTATTTGTCAATTGGTATTATTCCAACCAAACTTCTCATATTTAATCTAGAAAAATTTTATCACGCGGGAATTTGATTATTTTAGTTTGAGTTATACCTAATGGTTTCTTTTTTTTATTATATTCCAATTAACAAAGAGGGCAAAAATATAATAACAAAATGGGGACAAATGCGACTGTGTCAATAACTTTTTACATCGAGTAGGGTCTAAGATCCAAATTGAAATCCAATGGGCCAGAATGTCCGAGTAAATAAAAGCCTAAATGTATCCAAAATCCTTGGCCATTTGATCTTGAGCGCAAGTAGGCACAACACATGTTTTCCTATGGTGGAATCCAACGTTAACAACACAAAGAAGGGCGGCGGCGTTGTTTCGCAATAACTGTCGAGATGATTAAAATGAAAACCCTGCTGAAGCTCCTCAAAAATAGCGTGTGACTCGGAAAACTAAAATCTAATTACAAAATCCGATTTCGCCACGTGTCCTGCATCCTAAATGTTAGATCCCCACGTGTTCACAATCCTTCGTCCACTCAAAAACGTTCAATCGTCGTCTCTATTTCATTGGAATAGAAGATGGGTTTGAAAATGAAAGATCACTTTCTTTTACATCCTCTTTAAAAAAATCTATGAACATTAGCAAGATTTTGAATACCCCATTTGCAGATTTTGATTTCAATGACTGGTTGGTCATGGAATCCTGTCCTTTTGACTTTGTTTTGTTTTTTCAATTCGTTTTCGGTTGATTTTCTTTCCGGTTTCGTAATCACATGTTTGGATTACGATCCTTGACTTCCATGCTTTCGTGTTGCCTTTATCCAGTTTTGCAGGTAGGACTGAATATAAAGCATAATCAACTTTTAGACTTTCGTCTAATTTTTTTCTTTTTCATGAGATTTTAAATAATAAACAAATGGGCATATCACCATCTTTCGTGGATTTCTGATAATTTGAACTAGTTTTCTCTTTTCATTCTCTTCTTCCACGTTTACCAGTTCTCCTTCTCTTGATGTGTTTCTCGCTCAAAATGGAGGGTCCGTTATTACAAATGGGGCTAAATATTGCACCAAAGAGTTTTCGAACTAGTGTACAGCTTTTAGTTCCTTATACATTTTCTATTTCTCAAAAACCGGCGTCTTTCATTTCTTCTTGTTTGTTTACAACTCATTACAGAAGTAACCAACATCTCGTTTATCGAAATACATTGAAGAATTGGTGTTCTGGGCCGTGTGTTTCCAGAGGTAATAGTCTTAAGCGATCTTGCAGTGGTAATTTGAACGAGTTCGTGGATGAGGAGTCAGTAAAACAGGAGGAAGAATTTTCAAACAAATTAGATCTTGTGGATATGGTGGATGATGATCTTGATGATCATGATCAGGACAGCGCTTATGCTGTAACAGAAGTTTCTTGCGACTCAAATCATAAACAACATGAAGATGGTATATATACGAGGTTTTCAATGCAATTTATGCCTTCTAAGTATGAATTGATTGAGCATAATTTGCTAGGAATCCAGCCGGAGCTAGTGGCCTGGCCGGAGAGGCAAGAGATTATTAGTTTAAACATTGAACGGAAAGCAAATTGCGTTGGTATTCCTCTATCGTTGAGGATGATAAAGAGAAAGCAAAAATGGCAAGAGGGTTCTGTAGATGCAAGGGATTTTGCATACTGTTCAGTGAACAAGGCATTCTCTTCATTGGTATTCATCTTTAGAGAGCTGCAAAGCTATGCTTTGCATATAAGAGAGAGTCTATATTGTGAAGACTTAAAGAGATCATAATTAAGATGCAACGAGAAATGAATTCATCATTTGTTTGGCTCTTTCAACAAGTTTTTTCCAGAACTCCAACTTTGTTGGTCTATGTAATGATTCTTCTGGCCAATTTTACGGCGCATTCAATGAGCAATAACATAGTCGTTGCTGCCACTCCATTATTAATATTATCTGAGACCATCACAGAAGCGTTGTCATTGATAGAGAAGAATCAAGATCAATCAGAAATTGATTTTTCAAGAATTAAGACGGTATCATTCTCACCTTCTGATTTTAGCAACAATGGTGATGTGAAAATATTGAGCCAAGTTTCTAGTGGGTATGGGGACTTGATCAAATTATCACCTTCGATTCAATACCCTAGCTTCATTCCTGAAGAGACATCCGAGGTCTCTTCAGTTAAAAATTATCAAATAACTGAAGAGGAGATGAATTTGTGGAACTCAGTGGTGGAGGAAGCTTCAAGAATGCACGAGGAATCAGGATATAGGATTTTTGATCAAGTGACCATGCAGAATTTCGTGACTCCAGTAACTGTGAAGCTTGAACCGGATGATTACTCGGACTATCATATAACAGATCTTCTTTACGAGATGGGTGTTGCTGAGGAGCCAAATAATCCACTTCTGCTCTCAAATTATGCTCAGTTTCTTCATCTCGTTGCTAGAGACTATGACAGGTATTTTCGTGGGTTATCTTATTTAGTTTGTTATATTTCAGACATCAGCATATATGGTGTTTCTAATGCAAATTAGTTTATTCTGTGTTAAGGCTTATTCATAACCCTTTCGATGTACAGATGATAGGTAAATTTTGAGCATCAAAAAATATATAGGAAATAGGATTGCCTGACCAGATAGATGTCATATGTTAACTGTATAAATTTTATGCAGAGTAACATGAATTTTAAGCATTCTGTTTGCATACTCATTTGCTACGTAATCATTTTTGCATCCTAAACATGTTTGAGATCCTATATTTTTTGGATGGAAGTGAACGTGAGGAATAGGCCATTGCAAATGTGACGAGATTGAAAGTGGTATTTGTGCATTGGCTACTGCTGCTCTTTTCAAACTACTTGTCTGATTTGATTCTCTCTGTTTTGGACGTTGTGTGGTTTTAAAGGGCTGAGAAATGCTTCAAGCGAGCCATACAAGCGGAACCGTCAGATGCCGAGGCATTGAGTCGATATGCTGACTTCTTGTGGATAGTAAGGAATGATCTTTGGACAGCAGAGGAAACATACCAGCAAGCAATGGCAGCTGAGCCAAACAATCCCTCTTATGCATCCAAATATGCTAATTTTCTCTGGAGTACTGGTGGCCAAGATACTTGTTTTCCTCTCAGTAACTCTCTAAGATGAGAAGCCACAAAAGTAAAAGTAGTATCGAGTCCAGTAAAAACAGTTGATGAGATGCCATAATGGTTATTTTAATAATATATGCACACCAAAAACATTTTCGCTCATTCTCTTTCGTTTTCCTTGGATGATGTCAGAAAATGGTCTTTTCTCGATCATAATATTTGCCAATTAAAAGAAAGAAAAGGATAACGATACTAGGAATTATCAATCGTGACAGTTGCACTGCTACGAGAATTTTTGTGCCGGATAAAATTTACTTGCCATTAAACTCTTCGGCAATAAACATGTACTTGAATCATGCATATCATTTTCATGATCATGTTATGATGAGACAACAAATTTTTGTGTTGATTTCCAACTTATAAGACAACAGGGTAAGAAATTGAAATTAACCTAATGTGGTGATAGAAGATGATATGTTAATCGGAGTACGTACCAACTACATTAATTATGATAGGATTAGGAAAATGCAGAAAACGTATGACCTGTAAAAACTGTATAAATAAATTTATTTTGACAGAACTCTTACCTGTAATGGAGCAATTCCAGGTAAACAACCGTTCCCGGTATATTATTCACTCGTTCATTTGAAAAAATCTTGCCATCTCCGTTTATTTGCAGATCACTTCTGGCAGTGATTATAATAAGAAAAAATTTAGATAACTATAATTCTATCAAACTATCCCTTGGAAATTAAAATTAACACCATGCAAGATTTTTCCCACTCTAAATTCCAAATGCTGTGGACAAAATCAGAGAATTAAACAAAGACACTGACCACTAAAATTATATAAGTAATTTTTCTAGAAAAAATAAGCTAAAAATATCATATTGCAACCGCTTCTCGAGTCTCAACTCATGATGATAATAATTCAAGATACATTCAAAAGAGGAAGGGCAACTAAAATTAGCCTCTTTATCTTAAAAATACAAAAATTGTATGAAAAGAAAAAATCCAATTTATACAACTAAAAACAAGGGAACAAAAAAAAAAATGAGAAGACAGAACTGATTTAAGTGGAAATTTAGCACATCAAAAGAAGTAGAAACCACATCACCAAAGCCACATCTGGCGACTATCAACAGCTTTCACCGAAGTAGAAGGCAATGGCATTTGCCCAAATTCAGCTGCAAATCTGTTAACACACTCTGTTCTTTTTTCACTATGACCTCCCAGCGTACTAATTCCAGTTGAACCAATCTCATATATTTTACCTACAATGGCAAGACCAATTTAAATAGACAGCACTCATCAGAAAAAGAAAGAAAGAAAGAAAGAAGGGATGGAAGGGAAAATCAACAAAAGGAGAAAAAAATAATGATATGTTATATAGCAACTGGATTGCCATGCAGGACAAGTTCAACTATCACAGGTTTTTTAACAGTTTTTGTATCTTCTGATCTTAGGCATTCTTTAATTGTTATCTTTTAATAAAGGAAACCATAATTGCTATCTTTCACCTGGCCGAAGATAACATAATGACAAGTATTATGAAAAATAGAAACCCAAAGGTATATTTGATGACAAGATGCAGCTCAAAATTTTCAGAAAATAGTCTGGTTTTAAGTTTTGGTTGCAATGATATTCCTCGAACTGTTAGACAATGAAAGTCACTAACAGCAAACTAGCACTGGTGCTATCAGCTGTTAATATTTAGGTACAACTCCCAACCAATAGATGTAAAGGGGGAGAGTGGATGGGGCTTTGGAGGTTTCAGATTACGTTACAAAGGGAACCTTGATGTTTTGGAGGTGTCAGGATTTCAGAAGATATATATCATGATGTACAGCAACAGCCTTAACCTAATCCGGTTTTGACAAATTAAAATCTCGCAATTCACCAACTTTGATCATGCTAGTTTGCCTTGAAGGATTGGTTATATTATTTGAAAGCAATGCGACCATATTTAAAGTGATCCAATTTAATAAAGTTTCTGTGAAATAGGTTTCTAAAGACTATTCTCTAGATGCAGACAATCCAGAGGATTAAGTAGAACTATAGGAAAATGCAATGACAGAAATCCTTCAAAGAAATAACCAACAATCCAAAGAAATAGTGATAAGAAAAATGAGAGCACCAGTAAAACGGAGAAAATGAAGAAGATATTTGTACAGTAGTTAAAAGTCTCTTATCCATTTCAATTTATGTAATTTACCTTTCACCCATATAGGAGGAGCACCTGTCACATTAGCAACAAGAAATGACATTGCAATATCCTCGCAATTCCTGGTGAACCAATCGAGAGCAATAAAAGATATAAACAAAAACATATGACTAAAAACTAAGTAATAGAATAATTGTTGAAGAAGAACCTGTTCTCAGTCACAAAATCTTTAATTGATGCTGGCATCTCATTTGTGTATATACGCAGATATTTTTTGTGAAAAAAAGCAGCTTTTGAGAGTATCATATTGTATGTACCCGTCCACCAAACAGACCACCACCCAGCATATGTGTAATAATCCTTGTTGCCTTTCTGCATAAATATCAACAAAAAACACAAGTGATACATTCAGATATGAGGTTTTCTGATTCATGAACTTGGAACCATTAGACATTAATGGTCATACTTGACAGATTTCTTACAAGAAAGAGAAAACAGTCTACTTAATGTAGTCAATAAATCACTCAAAACGACCCAATCAACTTTTTGGATTCATGATAATTTTCCACATCCTCCGGTTAATGTGTATAAATCCAGTGGACCACATAAGAATATCAGTAGCACAAATGAGATACAAGAGTATGGGCAATTTTTTTGTATTAGGCAGCAAAGAGACTCAAAACATAAAAAAATTAGGCAAGTGTTCCCACTATGACTCTGTAGGAAATGACATTTTTCCTTGCACATCTCACGTGATTATTTCAGCCAGATAGAAGCCATCTCCTATATTTTCAATAATATATAGTATGTTGAAATATTTTTCCACCCAGACAAAAAAAGATGAATAAGAATATGAATCTTAATGGATCCATAATTCACATTCAGAGGCATGTCTCTCACCCCATAATCATTCTTCACACCTGTAAACTCACTAATCAATAAGAATTAAGAAAATAAAATGGAGCAAGAAATCAATCACTACTGGCCACAATGTTTAGGAATGGTCTGAACTGGAAATTGACGCAAAGCAAATACTAGTGTGTAGAAACATACTGATTCAACCCAAAGTTTGCGGGGTACAAATCCCACCATTGTATCTGGTGCACTTTGCCAAACATCAAAAGCAAACTTCACCAAAGAGCAAGGAAATACAACATCATCATCAATTGAAAAAATTGCATCCACTCTCAAATCCTTAATCTCTTTGAATCTATTGTTCAAACTATCTTCATTGTTGACATCAAATTTCAGTTCAACTTGTCGCCCATCTCTAGATTTCTTCTTTACAACATGAAGTAAATACTTTTCAAGGGAATCTGAAGGAGGATCAGGCTCACTCCACACGACATGTATAGAATCCAGCCCGGGACATGATGCATAATGGGAAATGGACTGCTTCAAAAGATCATATCTCTTCCATGTGTTCATTAAAATTGCATATCCTTTCCTGTTGTGTATAAAACCCAGCTTGAGATATTGCATTACAAGTAACAACTGTCAAATGACATAAAATTAGATGGAATTTGCAATAGCAGCTACTGTAATGAGAATGTCAATGACACAGAACCAGTATTTTACGTTCTTGTATTGTTCTAAACACTAAATTCGTATCAGATAAGTGTTTGCATACGACAACATCCCCACCAATCAATGAAGCTTTTTCTTTAATTAGCAGTTAAATAAAGTAAATCCTCTCAACAAATACTAATTATTTGATACTCGTACGAACTTCACCGCCCTCATCAAATTTCCAGTATTATGATCAAAATAGCAATAAAATACCATACGGATCAATATAAATTTTAACAAAGCAATAAGTAGAACTATTTAATTAATTCCCTTATTAAACTACCTGTTACTATGATCAGATTCAATGCAAAAGTATATAAACTTTCCTAATTTGCACTCCCAAACTGAATTAATAAAATCACTGTATCTTCAGGTAGATACTAAAAAGGGAAGCAAATCCATTACTGACCGCGGGGAAGATAACTGGTCCAGTGAGTCGATGCTCTGATTGGTCCATGCGGTTAAAGAAGAACCGCGGCCCAGTAGTAGAAACACCGAACACGAGATGAGAACACACAGTAGAATCTTGATCTTGACCGGTCCAACGGCTGTGATTGCCAGTTGCCTGAATCTCTGCACCGTTCGACGCTTATTATTAAACAAGTTCCCTCTCATCACCATCAATTTCTTTAACTCAATAGACTCGCCAAATCCTAGAGGAGCCAAGTCGAGATCCGTCCCGTAGTCACCTCATAGATACCGTCACTTGGGTCCTGTTCTCGTCGTCGGAAAGAAGAAAGCGGGAGATATTACGATGTGCAATGGTGTTGCGAATGGAAAAAATGAAGAGCGGT
>JAVXUL010000009.1:5028520-5045797 GCA_035590515.1 Trichilia minutiflora | reverse complement strand
TTATATTAAATAAATAATTAGTTAAATAGATTAAATTTTATATTGATTAATTAAATAGATTGGATCGAGTTAATAATCTAATCATATTATATTATATCACCTATTTAAAAAATAAATGACACCATTAATAAATGGATCGTATTCGAATGAGTACAAAAAAATACTGTAAATTTATTGATACAACATGAATACGATACGTTTATTCGAATTGACACCCTTAAATTAAATAGTAACAACTAAGAGGAATAGAATGTTTAACTTTGGACTTTTTAATTAGGGAATTTCCAAGCGGAACTGCGGAATAAGGATTTGAAAAGTGAACTAAATATCCAAAGAAACAATTTAAAACTCTTCCTGCCTTTTTAGTAGTACACAAATTAACTTGAAAATGCAGTAACTTGAATAATGGGTCAAAGGTTGCATAGGGTTCTTATGTTTTATGTGTTATTGCTTCTTGCTCCTAATCATCAGGATTCTTTCAACTTGACCCGAGAAAAACTTTTTCAATTCTTTCAATCTAAGAACAGAACTGACAAAAAATGTGAAGAAGTTTTATATTTATCAAGAGATACTAGAATATCCTTCCTTTTTTTTCTGATGGGAGCTAGATATAAGAATCTCAGGGGACCAGTTCCCAAAATTTATCTTTTTTGCATTTGGAAAATAAAAGTGGTTATCAAATAATTAATAATTTTAGGCCTACTCACTTGAATTTCATTGGAGTGCATAAGCATAGAGATAGGTTTAATAAATGTCCAAATACAATTGGTCAAGTGTGCAGAACACCAATGACCTCTGACAAAACTTATACAGGAGCCAGCTATACATTTCTTTAGTTTTGTGTTTCTAATATAACTGATCATGAATTAAGGGAAGGGTTTCCAATATTATGTACAACATAGGTGGCATCTATATACCGATATAACAGCAAAAATTATTAGAACCACCACACAAGTCAACAAAGAAACTTAAAATACAAAACCCACCTCTTTCTTAATGTTAAAATCATATTATCCTCCAATAATTTAGCTGGCCAGTGAATTAAAGCACAAGTTTCCAACTTGGTTCTCATTCATTGAGTATTGTTAGGGATTGGTGCCTTGCATCCATCCCACATTGTCTAGTTAATTGTTTTACTCTCCTCCTTTAGCCTATAAATAAGAGGGAGATTTTGGGTTTTAGGGAGTGTGAGATAATAGAGAGTTTTGGGCTTTGGGTCTTTTATAAAATTAGGCCTATAAGTCTTTGGGTCCTTGAAATTAATTCGGGCCCTTTTCAGTTTAAAATTTTGTGCTCTCTTTTGTTTGTGAGTTTAGGAGTACTCTCCTAAATTTTGTATTCTCCTGTTGAGAGATAATAAAATATTTTGCTCGCCTTCACCCGTGGACGTAGGTCACTTTGACCGAACCACGTAAATACTGGTGTCTTGTTGTTTTGTTTTGTTATTTAGTTGTTTAAAATCTCTTTTGTTAATTTCCTGGGAATAATTTCCCAACAATATATATAGGTTACGTACCTACACATATACGTTAAAATATCACATAACCTCTCTCTCTCTTATTTTTTGTATATAAATAAATTTTAACTTACTAAGCTCAAATCACAAATCGAATAAATGAAATAATGCATTATTCGAATTACAAGTTAATGATATTGTATCAATTATAACGAAACATTTCATTATCAAGATCTTCACTTAAATCATGATATTAACCTATGACTTGAATTCAAAAGTAATACAAAATAGTCGTTTGACGAATCTTTTACTGTAAGGCCACATTGCGGGTGGGTGTGATATATTTATATTATTTGAGGATTTTACTGAGATCTAGTCCAGTGATCTAGGCTCATCTTCATGCCTTTATCCAAGCCCACTACATGCACATATTCAACACTACAGCGTCGCTCTGAGGAGATGGACGGGCCAATAGACCAAGACAACTAGTCAAGGAATCGGCTCAATGGTCTACTATGTAGTAGTACAGATATATAGACACTCGGAGTATACTAGTCTCCGCCCCTTCACCTTATGGCAACACCTAGGCTACAACCTGCCACATGAAAATCTCCCGAGAGCTAGAAGATTTCACTAGGGGGAGTTGGAAGCCCCACTCGAAGGTGCAGAGAGTCGGGGGCTCGGGGATGACGTGGCAAGGAACAATGTCACCATTCTCCACAACCTTTAACTTTGCAACAGGTCACCCTAAGCATGTCAGCCATGCAGTAACACATGTCCTTGGGATCGCCATCTGGCCATTCCAACTTGCCAACTCACCACCTCCTCTATATTATCATCATCTTTTTTTCACCAAATAACTACGTGTGACTTGATCCTCCCAATCCCGAAGAAGAAGAAGAGGGAGAAATGGAAGAACCAGGAGAGAAAAACACCAGAGGAACCAGAGGAGAGAGAAGCACCAAAGGAGAAAAAAAGGAGAGAAGAGGGTAGGAAGGAGGGTACATAGGCAGCTTGGGTCTCTTCCCAAGTCCAGTCACAAACACACTCAAGCCCGATCAACCACCGCATCAACACCGCCTGGGACACTTCCTGTGTGAGTGTCTCGCGACCTCAAGTTTAACTGTTCAAGACGAGAAGGAGAAGAAAATCTGCTAGTGTAGAAAAATCGTCGTGACGTTTTCTTGCATCAACATATATATTATAGATATTTAAAAATTACATATTTATAAATATAATTAATTAATGTTATTATACAAAATAACTTTTATAGTGTTACATTAACAATTTTAAAAAATAAAAATTATGATATAAATAATTATAATATAGTATTTTTTGAGCGTAATAATTATAATAGTATAATACAAACAAACTTTGTATAATTTATTTTTTTATATACATGTTATTATATTTATTAATTAGATAATTGCCAAATTAAATTCTCTTTTGATTGACATCTTTTCTATAAATTCAATCAAACTATGAATTTAAATTACATTAAATATTATCCTAAAATATTACAAAAATATGTCAAATAATGAATAATATATATATATATTCTCATTTAATTTTATTATATATATCTCATTTGATTGTTTTGCTTGATTATATATATGTATATATATATAAAATCAAACAAAACAATCAAATGAGTAATTATGATAAAATTAAATGAATATAATGTGTGTGTACATATGATTTTAGAATAAAAAAGAATATTTTTTTAGAATAAATATAATATCATTCATTTAGATATTTTGTTATTCAAATAAAAACTAAACTTTTTTAATTTTTTCATTAAATAAATTTTTATTTCATAAGATTTTTCAACACGTTTGAATTATTTCTTGTGATAATCAAAGATATATCAAGTATTCTAATGTTGGTACGGAACTATATGGATAGGTGCCTTAACTATGAGATTCAACGTTGGAATATCAATGTAATGCAACGATACAGTGAATATTTTCTTTTATTTTTAGGTGTAGATAAGGTACTGTTTGTATTTTCTATATATAAAATAAAATGTCACATTGATTGCGTGAGATATTTGCTAGAACCAATCTTGAATTGTTCTATTATACTGCAATTTAGATTTCTATATTTTAGATTATATACAATACAAGAGGGGTAACTCACAATTTGAATGTAATTATAAGTAAAGGAACTGAACGATAATCATATTAAGTTCAATTTATTTTTATTTTATTTAAATGAGTAATTATTAAATTTTGCGTGTTAAGTTAAAAATTTAAATTAAATTATAATTCAACATTAGTTTAAATTCCCTTGACTCTTCATGTGTAGTATAGTGATTTTTTTTTTTGGTTATATGTATTACTAATTTTGATATTAACCCGTTCAGGAAAATTCATAATTTCCAACAATTTTTGAGAAGAAACATTTATAATTAGATTAGCAGGACATAAATGACTCCAAAAGAAAAATAAAACTTAACTTCAAGAAAATATATAAGGGCATAATTTATTTTTTCAAAAGGAAAGGAAATTACATGAACTTCATTTTATGGTTAATTAATTATATAATAAAAAATAAGGTAGTAATTTGGATAAGACTCATCCACTCAAGGTGTGGTTTAGTAGTAAAGTATTCATTAAATGGTTCTTTAGTTATGAGTTCAAATTATGGATTAATATTATGATATAAGTAAGGGATCTTAGTGAAAACTTACTAAACTAATTTGTCCAAAAATTTTATCTACTTACTCTCAATTAGATGATGATTATCTTTGTATTGATCTCGGATTTGACAATATTCGATCATTCTTGTTATAAAACATTAATTATTAAAAAAAATTATATATTATTTTATTAATTTAATCTATAATTTAAATTCAATAGATTAAAATTTTTTTAGTATATAAAAAAAAAAATTTCGATTAGGCTCGTTCATTATTTTCCGGCCATAACATACTATTAACTACCAACGAGCATATATTACCGGCTTCACCCAGCTCTAACCAGGGGGCTCATACATAACAGTTTGGGCTTGTTCGGCCTGCCTTATTAAATCATCCGTTAAAAAAAAAAGGTGAAACTACAAACGAAAGCTATACGCCGTATACGACCTTTCCTGGAGAACAAGCAACCGCACTTCTTTAAATTTATAAGGAAAAATAAAAGCAGAAATTGGAAGTCCCTCGACAAAATCGGAAATTTAAACAAAACCGAAGGATCGTGGGATGGACGTGATCAAAACTCAGCAAATATCGGTGATACCAGTTGAGAAGGTTATAGTGCATCCTCTGGTTCTTCTCAGTATCGTCGATAACTACAACAGAGTCGCTAAAGATACTCGCAAACGAGTCGTCGGGGTTCTTCTCGGCTCATCCTTCGAAGGAACCATTGACGTCACTAACAGCTATGCAGGCGAGTTATACTGACGTTTTTGCTCTTCATTCTATCAATTCTTTGTAGATCTGTTTTGTTGAAATTTTCGGTATATGATTTTTTTTCGGTTATAATTTGTGAAATATTTTTTTTAGATTGACGTACTTATAGACTAGATTGTATAAATTAGTTAAGATTTCATTGAAACTTTAAATGGATTGTGTTGAATTTAATTATTAAATGAGCGTGTGTAATATAGATGTGATCAAAGCAAACAGTCTAGACTCGCATGTTTTTGGTGATTTTAAGATTTTTGTTGTAAGCTAACTGCTCTTAGATGAGCTCATTGGAGTCGCTGAATGAATGGATGTTAATAATCTCGTAACAATTGAAAAATCACTTTTTTATATCGCAATCAAACAACTCAAATATGAATTAGAAACAAGCTTCTCCAACAAGTTTTATACATGTTCCATGCTTGAATCAGTTTTGTTTTTAATTTGGCACTTACTAGTTAATATCCTGGAATAACATAGATGATATATTATTCTCTTTGTTTTGGCCAGAAGAATGGCAGATTGTTTGTTAAAAGGATTCTTTCTATTGTCGTACTTGCTGATTTGTACAAACTATATTATTTATGTTATTATCATTGTTCATTTTTCAGTGCCATTTGAAGAAGATGACAAGGACCCGAGCATCTGGTTTCTTGACCACAATTACCATGAATCAATGTTTTCTATGTTCAAGAGAATAAATGGTATTACTCTAATCTATACCCATGGCTCTTAGTGTTGTGTATGTCTTTATGAAGACTCTTATACTATCAAATAAAAAATGTTATTTTTCAGCAAAGGAGCATGTTGTGGGATGGTACAGCACAGGTCCAAAATTGCGGGAAAATGACTTGGATATTCATGGATTATTTAATAAGTAAGATTAGTACACATGAAATCTGTAATGAAAGAAAATTTTCATGGAGTTGTAGCTAGTTTGTGCGCCATCAGTTTCCCTTTCCTTTTTCTTTTTTATTGCTTTGACCAATCTGGTTTCTATTTAATAAATCTTTCCCCCTTCGTTTTTACTGCAGATATGTACCAAATCCTGCTTTAGTCATAATTGATGTCCAACTTAAGGAGCTAGGAATACCCACAAAAGCTTATTATGCCGTTGAAGAGGTTAAAGAGGTAAGAACATGACCACAATGTTTGTTTGATTGTTGTGTCAAACCATGAATGTTCATACATCTTAGCCTTTACAAAAAACAGTTGATACCTGTTCCTGAAACTCAGTTGACTTGTGTATGATGACAGAATGCCACTCAGAAAAGCCAGAAGGTGTTTGTGCATGTGCCCTCAGAAATTGCTGCTCATGAAGTCGAAGAAATTGGTATACTCTTGACATAAATAAGAAGTCATTTCCTTGATTATATGAAGAAGATGCAGGGTGCTTTTTCTTGGATTGACTTGATCAATGCTTTATGGTTTTGATTTGCCTTCTCTTTTTACCTTTCACAGGTGTTGAACACTTGCTTAGAGATGTAAAGGATACAACCATTAGCACCCTTGCAACAGAGGTCTCGCTCATTAATGTTTCAATTTTACCTTGCCATTTCTCATTTAAAACATAAGTAGAGATATATCTAGGCTGATGTTCAGAGTGCTTGTACAAGTTGACATTTATGTCTTACCATCTTTCGAATTTTGTTGTTGTTTCAGAGTGCATAAAATTTGTGGTTTGTATTTTATGCAGGTGACTAGAAAACTTACAGCTTTGGAAGGTTTGGATGCGCGACTTCGAGAGATACAGAGTTACCTTGGTCTTGTTATTGATGAAAAACTCCCATTGAACCATGAGATTCTTTACCATTTACAGGTTTACTTTTGGGCTTTCCATATATTTTATTTTTAAGTCAACGATTATGCACATGCACTCTTATCAATGCATATTGAACATATAACCAAAAATGATCAGATATTTAAGTGATTCTTTTCAAGTCCTGAACAACTTGAAGTTACTTTTCAAACAAAGTACAATTAGATCTAGAATTTTCTATGGTTTTCACTAGGCATTTGTCTGTGATAATATGATTTTTTACATTCAAGCAGGCTCTCTGCAGTTGCTTTCAGCTATCAAAGTATAATTTTCTTGATAATTTCTTTCCCAGCATGATAGTGTTCAGTGACTAGGTTTTTGCTTTTGGTCAGTCATCTACTCTTTCCTTGTTTGCTAGTTGGAACCTTGCTGTGCATACAAAAATGGAATCTCCAAATGACATTAAAATGGTGTTGTTTTCTGAGATTTCCCTGCCTCTACTTGCTACTTTTAGTATTTTTGTTTCTTCTCCTGTTACTATCGTCTTTTTCATTTAGACAAACCATATTGGCAGATTTAACGTCCTTTCATTTATCAATGCACTAAAATTTTAGAAACTCCTCTTGAGGTAGAGTAGTCTATTGAGTTGATTGATTGTGACTTGTTGGCATGTTTCTGATCCATGTAATGCCTTATCTAGAATATGGCAAACTTCAGTCTATTGTTTTATAATCTTTTTTTCCTTTTTCTGGCTGTATGTGCAATTTGTATTCCTGTTAACCAGCTCATTTGTTTGTAATCTTACATTTTCATCTTTTGAAATTCTGTAGAATGTGTTCAACCTTCTTCCAAACCTCAATGTGTCTGAGCTGATCAAGGCTTTTGCAGGCAAGCGATTTAAGATAGTCATATATACATCCCATTTTTGTCACCGTTTTATATTTTGGATTGTTGATATATTTTCTTTTGTATGTGCAGTGAAAACAAATGATATGATGTTGATTATTTACCTTTCATCGCTCATCCGAAGTGTTGTTGCTATCCACAATTTGATAAATAACAAGGTGAGATATTTTCTTTTAATCATGGCACCTCTACCTATAGTACATCAACATATTTGCACTTTCAACAGATTAGGGCAAATAATCTCAAATTTCTATGTGCTGACAGTCATGTGTTTTTTAAAGCCTGAGTTTTTCAAGCATGTTCATGATTATTATAGCTTTTCAGTCTATTTTTATTGTATTGTAAATCTATTGTTTGCTTTATAATTTATGTTTTCATGCACCTTGCTGAATTTACCTTGTCTAATTTTCAGATGCTCAACAAAGAGCATGAAAAGGCAGAAGATTCAAAGCCTGTTGCAGTACCCACTGCAGCTGGAAGCTAAATTTGGAGCACTATCTAGTGACAGGTTGTTAATCATCCTTCATTCAATTCTTTCAGCATTTGCAAATCTGGAGTTCTCAGAAAAGGTAGAAAGGGTGGTTGGTCATTTACTGAAAGTTTAAGTCGCTTCATTTCATTTTGCTTATGATCTTATCCTATTCTAATGTATTCTATTTTCTTAACAATTATGTTAGAACTCTAAGTTTGGTGTCAATTAAATGCTCATTCTTTGGTACTCAAATGTTTGTAATTCTCAGATGTTTCTTCACAGCCTGCCTAATTCCCTAATAGGATTAATATTATAGCACACTATTCTCAACAAATTTTGATATGCATTGTACTGAAATAATATATTTAAGGCATTTTTCAGGGGAACTGTGTATAACCCATCATTAATGCAATATTTGCCGGTTGACAATCAAGCGGCCCTGGTATCATCTGAAAATCCTATTATAAGTTTATAATTATAATAAAATGAAAAATGTACATTTGTTGTTGGACAGTGAGATGGCTACATCCAAAAGTTGTACACTGGGGACAATTTTGTATGTTAATTTTACTCAAGCTTCTTCACTGTAATCAGGCTGAACAGATTGTTCAAAGACAGTGAGAGGGTTACATCCAAAAGTTGTACATTAGGGACAATTTTATGTGTTAATTTTACTCAAGCTTCTTCACTGTAGTCAAGCTGAACAGATTGTTCAAATTCGGCGTCCATAATCACCCCATCCATCAAGTGTATAATGATCTTTCCTTTCTTGAGATCTACCCTTTCTGATTTAACTCTGTTAACCACAAGCATTCCATCCGAAGCCTTTGAAATGTATAACGTAAACCCGGATAATGAATCATATGAAATCTCTTCGCCAAAAGGAACCATAACTGAAGAAAGAGTCCGAGGAACAGCTGAGAATCCCATAATTCGAGAAAGTATTGCATATGTATTGTTAATATTTTCTCCTACCAGACTATCATTAACTCGTAGCCTTAGATCCCGTTCAAAAGCTTCCTCCAAAGGAACAAAGACGGTAAAAGCAAGATCATGAGGCAACATTCTAATCATCATATCAGCAAACTTCCCAAGCTCCTCATCTCTAAACACCTTTCTATTTATGATAGTATGGTAAGGCCTTCCTAGATATATCTCTGGAAGCCTAAGCATTGAAAAAATCAGAACCAACAGACAACAAAAAGATACAACCACAAATACGAAAGAAATTGAATTCTTCAAAATGTGGCCTCTTCTCTTCTTCGATAATTCCATAACCTGCAATTATTTACTTATAACAGTTACTAAAAAGTAAAATTGGGCCACCATACCAATATACTTATCTAGTAACAATTTCACTGCTCATATCTATCAAATCCTGGAAAGTATCAAAACTCAAATTTGTTTGAGGAGTGATAAAGCCACAGCCCAAATATTAAGCTCCTTCCAATTCCCAAGCTACAAATCTCACCAGATAGCTTAGCATGAACAATTGGAAAACTCCCTTCAACGTGTAGCCTAAAGTTAACCCAGTAAACTTCGGTACCTTGGTCAGAACAAACTACAATTCTTTCTTTGGCATTCATGTTACACACCATTTCAACCAATTTCCGTCAGATAAATCATAGTGAGACTAATAAAAATCAAGTACATTTTGTTTTAGGCTCACAAGAACTATTTTGAAGCTGTAGAGTAACCTACAAAGGAAACTCGTATTTAACAAATTCAAATACCTTTTTGTTATAAATAGATAACTAAATTAAAAAAAGAAAACAAACCAGTATTTTCATCTTATTAATAAATATGACTATTCACTATCTGATCTCTAAGAAAACTAAAACGAAATTATAATTTCACCATTTCACTATTCGTTAGATGACTTCACAATTTTAACCTAAATTTAAATCCTCGGCATTACAAGTAACCAAACGGACAAAACGAAAATAAAAGAATTAACCATAATGAAAAATCATCAATGGAACAGCATTGAGAAGTTAATGAAGTTTAAATTAAGATGACACATAAAATTACCTCAACAGATATTTTCCATATCACGTTGATGGAGGAAAGCTAAGTTTTTCTTTTTAATGATTCGCCTCTTTCCTCTTAATTCTTCAAGTGAATTGCTCAAAAATTGAACTGATATAAAATGAGAATCTCAAACCTTTGAACTTAGGGTTAGGGATTCGAATTTCGAATTGAGCAAGCTTCTTAGTTTGACCTGGGAGGATATACCAGGAAATAAAAGGTTGTGTTGGTCAAAATGAGACAATTCCGTGTTATAACGTACCAATCTTTGAAAATGGGCTAGTTTGTCTATAATAATATAAGATCTGAGTAGAACTAATCTTAAAAGACGGGCCTTACTATTTAAACCTCAATGTGTAATATTTAGACCCGACATCAATAAAATTTTCATGATGTTATATTTCCAGGAGTGTGTGAAGAAATTGAACAACCTGAATTGCTGACAACAATAGCCGAGTATGTACTTTGATTTTCTTGCATAAAAAGTAAATTTATTTTTTTATCATTATTTTTACTTAATTTTTTTTAAAAGAATTAACTAAAATATTAAACAGCGAGATTAATTGTTTACAACTCGATTTAAAAGTTTCGGTTTGTTTTTTCAAGACATAAATTTCATGTCCTTGCCCTGTTACGGGTCAGTCCACGTGTTGTTGAAATAGGAAGTATGTCTCAGGTTGAAATGACCCCCGGCACACATACTCAATATTATTAATTATTGAGTGATATTCAGTCCCAATAATTGACGGTCACTTAGCCTTAGGGCGTATAAAAGCAGCCACACAGTCAAATAGAAAAGTGACACGTGAGCTATCACTGGTAACAATCCACTATTATTTTTACTGCCAAAAGCTGCATACAGAAAAACTATAGACAAGAGCTTCGTAAGAGAATCTGGGAAATTTTTCAAAAAGCTGTTAAATTGAGATTGAATATTAAAGTAGAGAGTAAAACATGTTTATTGATAAATTAGGTTTTTTATGATATTATTTTATAAAAAACTTAGATCTTTTAACTAAGCTTAAGGTTGGAGGGTTTTCACCGACAACCCTAACATTTTTTGCTCTTTTTGGGTTGATTTTTTGATACAAATGATATTGTTATCAGAGAAAACGAAAGACTGAACCAAAAACCATATAACATAGACAACAATAAATTCATCAGAATACATCGATTTCACAAGATTGCAAATATATTGTCACATCAAAGTTAGAAAATATATCAAGAAATATAATATTTCAATCCCATAATAACAACCTAAATATTTTTATATTTAATTTTATCATTAACAATCAATCATTAATATTGAGAAATTTGCCTACACGTTACTTTAAAAATCATAGTAAAATCACAAACCCAGGTGTTTTTATATTAAGTTATTTTGACTGAAATACCTCCATATGGAAGAAAATTATAGGACATGTACAGGCTTAGTTGCCGTCAACATCTTGATTATAATCATGTTGTAAGTATGAAATAAAAAATAAATATCATTCTTGTAGGGGTGATTTAGTGGTAAGAACTTGTAAATGACGACTGTTTTTGCATCTGTTTTATATTCAAATTTTTAAGATTTTTTTTATTGAAATACTTAAAGAATTAGATCGTGAATTTTATTTGAATTACTTCTCTCACGTGACGATTACTTAAGGTCTATTTAGAATTAAGTAAATTAAAAATTTTCATATATATATATATGATTACAAAAATAGTTGATCAAAGACCTATCAACAATTGGCTTTACGACTAATGAGAGGTAATGGGAAAAATGCCCCACCTTTTTCTTGGAAAAATATTGAACAAAGAGACAAATGGATATTTTCAAATTAATTTATTTTGACTATTTGTAAAGCAAGATAATCCTGTTCAAAAGAAGTCGATTCTTCCACATCAATTGTACATATCACTAAATCTGTCTTTTATATGCATGTTTTAATGGTTGTGCTTGCACAACCAATAATCTGTATTGTCTTTAATATCTTTGAATTTATAAGATCATTGTGTAAGCACAAATGATAATGTCCAATGTACTCGCACACAGAAAATGAATAGTTTTCTTCCAAAATCAAACATTCAATCCCCCTTTATTCTTTTTATATCAATTATTCGATGTGTCTTATCTCCTTTTCTTTGGGATTTAAGAGATATGTGATGCTTGACACTAATGAATTGAATAAATTCCCAATATTACAAAAGGCATAATTGTCGATAATGTTGGCTTATCTACTTTAAACGTGGGATCGATGGAGAAATGATCCTACTTGTTTCAGTGTATACTATATCAGAAAGATCCCTTACTTTGACTATAGTATTAGATACAAAGTAACATATTTTAGACATTGATTCATTCACATGATTCTTTAACTAATGCACTAGTGGATTTGTTGATGTCATTACTTGAGTGGCATAACTGTTTAAATAGTTAATTATATATAAGAGCAGTTTTTTTTTAAAAAAAAAAATGGTGTTGATTTCCTCAAGACCCTATCTTTCAAATTATTGATATTTTTTAACTATGTTTTATCGATGATATTCTTTTGATTGAAAGCTAGGACGTTATCATTCAGATAAACCTATTCACTACCTTGCAATGAACTTTAAACCAGCCAAACGTTTATGTGCTGTTTCACCAGGCTGAGATCCAAATTGGAGAAGCTTGGCTTGGGGATCATAATGAAGAAAAAGAAACTACGAAGGCCAAAGAATAAAAACGAAAATAAAGAATAGAATTCAACATTTTTGCCTCGTCCACTTATGCCTAATAACACTAATTACAACCACCACAAATTAAGCAATATAGAGAAGGAAGAAGAATGGAATTGAGTTGAACTAAGATACTTGAAAATAGCCAACCACAAAACAAAAAAAATGCACCACTATGTGACAAACCCAATAGTTTGGCGATATCATCGCCAAATCAGATAACCTAACTTTTACTTAACTCCAATAATAATTAAAATGATTTCGTCTTATTCTGTGTTTTCTGTACTTCTTGGTTCATGCATTTACTTACTGATTTATGATCAGCGAATTGAAGTTCATTGACTCTGACTTCATTCTTTATAGTAATCATTTCTCGGGTGGATTATAATGCTCTACCATGCTCCACTTTGACTCAGTCTCAGTGTTTATGTATATATGTATATATATGATTATCACGCGTTTCTTAATCTCTTCCTTTCCATACTGTTTTACAAAAATACTGGCGTTTTGTAAGGTATTAAAAAAAATAATAATAATTCAACCATAGACCATTCTTAACTATGATTAGGTTTAGGGAGGTTATCACGATAATAGATGCAATACTCTGACAGATAGATTTTATCTAACAGTTAGTTTATCTATCCTGACTCAGAAATTAGGACGACTAATAAATTATAACGAGAAAAGTTAATTTTTTAATCCATATATGAAATCTAGTTCAAATGTTAGGATCATCCACCTTAAAGAAAAATCTAATTCAAAAGCAAAACTTAAAGGATCACCTGAGATAAAAACTAAATTTTGAGAGTTCACTGTTCGATGATTAAGCTACACCCGAGATGAGAATGGAAAGAAGTTGGTGAGGCAGGTATGTAGCACAATCTCAAATTATGTGAAAATTCTCCAACATTAGTTGTGAATCATCGAGATTATATGTGATCGGGTCGCGTCATAAAATTCTGGGTTTAAGAAATAATTTGCTGGATACTTGTCAATCTCTTAATTAAACCACCCATTAATCCCACTTCCTAAGAGCACACATGGTAGGTTTAGGTTATTGAGAAATAATAAACAGTACAACAAATATCTATGAAAGATGATAAACATTGTCATACAAAGGTACAACATTTTCTTTAGCTATTAAATTATTATCATTTTATTTTTTTTATTCTAAAAATCTTAAGATTAACGTACGTCGGAAATTTTTTATTGGATAATCGACACTTTTCTAAATGTCTATGTGATTGAGGATTTATCGAATTTAACTCCCATTAATAATTTAATAATTTGGTACGTAAAATTTACCTACCAAATTTCCTGTATCAATAGGTATACAGTAGAAGCATGAGATTGCGATAATTTAAACTCAATCTCATGTTTGGTGTTAAAATTTGACATGGGATAAATGGTTTGGGGCTTACTGGATCCCACCATTTTGTTTGCAAAACTCTATAAATTTTATCCCATCTGCTATTTAATATAGATCATTTATAAATATATTTATAAATAAAATATTTAATAAATATTTTAATTATTATATTTTTAAATTATGAACTAAAATTTGATTATTTTGATGATTAAAAATTCAGTCATTAATTACTAATTAACAATATATAATATAAATGTATTGACCAAAGATAAATATTAATTATTAAATAAATACTTAGCTATTTTGCTTTAATCAAAGCATAGTCATTCTAAACATAGCCTAAATCAAACTTTCAATCTTTGTAGTCGAATAATGGTTCCATCCTACCCTTTTCTCTGTCACTAGTTCTTTTCTGGTGTAGATATGAATTATTGGCCAGGGCTTTGAATAAGAAACACAATTTATTCCAGCTAGCAAGGATGATGTCGACTACAATTCCATTTATGATTTAACGGCACCAGCAGTTAAACGCCAAAGATTTTGAAAATAGCCTGAATCATTATGCCACACCTGTCATCTTATGCATGCGTTTTAATAATTTGTTCATTCTTGTACATATATTTCACAATGCCACATCACGATATGACTCACCTCAACCCATTTTCAGTTGTTTTTTTCTCATGTTTTTGGGGTTGCAAGGGTAGCACCTATGAAAGATATTACATACCCAACTCATGCATGGAGAATATAGAACAAGAAGATACGTTACAGGATTTCCTTCTAGTCTTGAAGCGACAACCTAAAGATTTTCAAAGATCTTCGAGCATTATGTCCTTCTGACTGCGTTTATTTTCTTTTCTAAATGAATGGTATGATGCTCCAAGTAGGCTTTCCATTCAAATTCTCAATAATTGATTATTCTACTGTAATATACATAATAAATACAATCGTGTAATCTTCCGTAGATTCTAAAAATACAGCTATAGCGAGCAAACATATTGGACTTAATTGTTTGTGATACTTAGTACGTGATCAGTTTAGGATAGCATAAGGTTGAAGTTGGACAATATTATTATGTAGGTTTCTTAGGGTTTTTTTTTTTTAATCGAGGTATCCGGATCAGTTTATAGTTTATACGTATCTCGATTAATTTTTAAAAAAGACTAGTGCAACATCCTATCGTCTTAATTTCCCACTTAAATAATGGACATACCCAAAGAATCGAATATAGAATCGTACGTCTAACCATACAGTCTTAAATTTTTTCGTGTCAATTGGATTATTCATGGATGGGTAGGTTTTCTAGTTAATAACTACCGAAAATAAAATTAAGATGATAAATTTGTAATCCTATCTTAGCCATTCAAATATAAACCTGGAAAGCTTATCTTTACTTAAATTCGTTCCGATTCAAAATCTTAAACTTAAGCATTAATTAATGTTGACATAGTATTAAAATTTCAAACTAAAAAAGAATGTTAACTTATAATATTACAAAAATTAAATTTGATTTTGTATTTGAAATGACGAGACGTACTTATGACTGATGCTAACGTAGGATCCACGTCTTCTCAAGATTGAATCTATTTCCGATTATAAAATTACGTCCACTAATATATCATATTGCGTAATTCATATGAAGTAATCGAGTATCTTTACAGTCACGTCTCATTTTCTCTAATTAAATCAATTTTAAGTAATGATAACACTCCAATTTAAGCTTTAATAATGGTTCTCTAATAAAAGAACAAACCTTCTTGCTTGTTGTCAACAATTATATATTTTAAGTTATGTACATCGTTGCAATTACTTTCTTTTTGTTTTGGTTCACTAACTTGTTTTTATTAAGGTTCCTAGCTAGCTCTCCTTTGTAGCTACGCAATTTTTTTTGACATTATTTTTAGTTGTATATCTAATTTGAACTTTGATGATATTTTTAGAGCTAAAATATTAAAAAAATAAAATCACTAATCATCAAATATAATTACATGCATAAGGGTAAAGTTACGTACCGAACTTTGACAGTAAAAAGTGGACGAAAATAACTAAGTAAAAAATGATTTTTAATAGATTTTAAAATAATTAAAAATAGGATTAAATTTTATATTAAAATTAAAAAAAAATTGATTTATGTACGTGAGGTTAAAATTAATATATTAATAAAAAATTTTAAAATAAATTTAAACGAACAAAATTATAAAATTTAAAAAATTAAATTAAATTAGATAATATTATTATTAAATATTAAATTAAGTTTTAATAAAAGTGAACATTTATATATCTTTTTTCGTAAATAAATCTAAATAGTTTTACGGTACAATTTGACTTTCGCTAAAAACAAACTGAATAATTATTAAGTGTACAAGAGTTATAAATACAATATTGTTAAAAATTTTAAATTAAATATTAATTTTAAACTATGTGATAAATGAGTTGACAAAATTATATTTATATTATTTTTTTTTTTTATAATTTATAATAATTAAAATAACATAAAACTGTTAACTTAACTATTATATTCTTTAAGTTCAAAAGTTAAAATATGATTTAAATTTTTAATATTATTCTAAATATATTTGTACAACAATCAGTGGCTTTGTAAAACAAAATTTTCATTATTACCACTGGCGGAGCCAGCTTGGCCTCAGTGGGGACTTGAGCCCTCACCGTCCCTAAAACAAACCAATTTCATTAAAAAATGTACAAGAATATGCAAATATCAATCAAGCTTCCTAAAAAAATAATAAATAATAGTTACACCTCTCCTAAAATAACTTTCCAACTCTAACAAAATAATTTGTTTAACTTAATTTATGAAAATTTTAAAACTTTGGAGAATTGGTCCTCGTGATTGTCTTATCTAAATTAAAATATATATATATATAAATTAAATAATTATATTTGGGTATTTTCACCAAGTTCCAGTCCAAAGACCTATGTCCATCATATGGGCGTAATCTCTACCTGTGTATTATGAAACTTATCCCTTAATATTATAGGCCTAATAATAAATCCCTCAAGAATTTTCGTACATGTCGTCATGTTTAGATTATGCACGAGAGAGTATAAAACTTGAAGAATGTGTTTTGAGTAAGATTATGGTGTAGGATATGAGCTTATGAGAAAGAACTAAATTTTTGACCTCAAAATCATCTCCAATTGAGAAAATGTTCATTAT
>JAVXUL010000009.1:4996401-5010891 GCA_035590515.1 Trichilia minutiflora | reverse complement strand
GACCAAATAGAGCTGCAGCTATACTTGACATACTTTTGGGGAGCTCAGAATAAAAAAACTCTGTTTGTGCAATTGCAGTAAAGGCTTCAGCTAAGCCATTCAAGGAATGCTGAGGCACAAGCCACATTGCAGACATGTCTAACACGGCTTGTCCATTGTTCAGATACCCTTCTCGGATTGCTTTTCTTCGTCTAATATTCTCCACAAGTCCCGAAACTACCATTCCCATGCAAGAGAGAAATAGTCCAATTCCCATTCTTAGTTTAACGCTAATTCGTACGGGTTTGCCCTTGATCTTTGATGCCAAGGGTATGATCACACGATCGTAGAGAACTACCCATGCTGCTAGAGCAATAATTGTGAACATACCATAAGAACCGGCAGGAATTTGGAAACTTGAAGAAATATGTCGGTCCATGGTCCTAGCCTGGAGCAATGGAAATGAGTTTTGGCTGATGTTTATTGACATCATGATCCCTGTAGACCATAGTGGTATAACCTTTAACAGTGATTTTAACTCTTCTACTTGTTCTATTGTGCAAAGACTCCAAGGATCCAAAGCTGATCCATCCATAGCAAGATCCAGTTCAGGATTTCTAATAATGCAAGCTTTATTCAACCACCTGATAAGTACAGAAGGCAAAACATATTCATGGAGTTTTCATACTATAAATGACATTGATGGCAATGAGGTACTGTTATTAGAGTGTTACCTTAATTTGTCAGTAGGCACAACGAGTAGAGAACCCTTCTCGTGATGGTAACAACCTCTAGCATCCGGCGAAGGAAGGGGAAGTTTCCTGTTCTTATAAGAAACAACTGGCACTTGTACAAAGCCAGTCAACAAACTCTTGCTTGCCTTGAGCTTGACATAGAAGTGAGAAGCAAGGAAAAACAAGAAAATAGATAATAACATAAGGATTGCAGGAACTCCAAAACCAGTTCTCCAACCAAGATGATCTTGGATATAAACAATGAGAGTTAAAGCAATCACGACAGAAACAGCTGAAGAAGCATAGTACCAACCAAAGAAGCTCTCCAAGACCCTCTCATTTTTGGGGTTATCTCTTCTGTCCAATTGATCAGCCCCAAATGCTAAGGAACATGGCCTAATTCCACCAGCTCCAATGGAAATGAGAGCAAACGAAAAGACTAGGAGAGTCATTTGACCTGTGGTCGGGGATTCACAGTTTTGGGCTAATGGGTTGCAGGGGGGAGGCTTTACTTTTGGAATCATCGCAGTTAACCATAGGAGAGTCATTCCCTGTCACATTGAAAACTTGATGCAATTACTTTTGATAAAACACAATGCAATGCAGTCGTGCAAATTTCAACCAGAGCTATTAGGACTTTGAGCATCCCATCTCAATATTAATTAGCAAGGACTAAATAATAATTAACTATTGGGTCAAATTTTTAAATGATTTAAAACTTTTTCGAGATCTTTTGAACCTTCTGCATAGAAGTTCAGACTGAAATAGGAAAATACTTTCCTGTTTTTACTTTTCTGTTCTCCTTTTTGCCTGATAGCCAATACTTTGTTCTAGACTCAAATTTGTTTATAGAAACAAAAGAATGCGAAGAATTCCACTACTACTTATCCTGAGAAAGGAAGAATCATCGTTGTAATTTTTGAATTTATAATATTTTATAAAGATTCTCCTGGGCCAAGGGGAAATGAAATGTTAGTGGGATATTTATCTTCTGGAAACTAGACATAATTACACAATACTTAATTCAATGCTAATGCTTAAACATTTAAAATAAAATCTTAATGAAAAAGACGTCTCTACTCTTGACGAAATTAAAGCATGTGATAGCTTCAATTAGTCAACATGTACTTAATGATGTATGGTCAAAGCTAGCTATATTAGTAATGTTTTTATTTTAAATAATGGCGTTCAAAGATAAAGCTGCATAGATTGTTTTTCAATTAATTCAAGCCTACTCACCATCAGCAAATCTCCCACATCCAGATACTCTAGTAAACTACAAGTTTGATATATATAATTAAGTCAAAGATGTAATCATTATCACATTATCCCTTGAAATCTTTGTTAAAATATAAAAAAAAATAAAGAGAAATTTGATCCTAAGTTTAAAAATAGGATGAAGAAGATTAGATGGAAAATTTTACCAGAAAACTGCAGATGGAACCCAAGCCGATGGTCAGGAAACGACCCAGATAAGAATCAGAGAGAAAAGCTCCCAAAATAGGCATAAAATTGGTAGCTGCAGTCCAGAAGAAAATGATATTTGTCCCTTTGGCAACTCCAAAATGATAATCTCTCATCAAGTACAGTATCATGTTTGGCACCAGTCCATAGCTTGCCACCTTCTCAAACGCCTCATTTGCTGTTCAGACACACAACACAAGATGAAAGAAGTTAAAACTATGGCAAACTTGAGAGACTACTGAAAATTTAACAAACCCATTATAAAAATAATGTGTTTCTTTTTTGCATGAACCAAAACAATTTTAGTGATGTAATCAAAGTTGAAGGACCACAGAAAAAATCAGACAAACCCATGTGAAAATTTACAGAAACTTGAAGAATATTCAGTCATGCACAGAAAATCACACAACACCCCCATGTAAGATACCGTACCGATTATAAATGGCATGGTAATGAGGCCACCCTTTCGTCTCCTGGGAGGAAGGCTCATTAGTCTTTGATCTGAACTGGTTTCCTCCATTGTCGAAAGTTTTAGCAAAGCTCAACTTGCTTTGCTTCTGAGTGAGAAAGAAGAACTAGCAGAGTCGAGAGAGAAAAGGATGGAAAATCTAGCACGACTGAAGTAGCTTTGAGAGTTTATAGTAGCCGCATAGCATGAGTTTCAGACAAGGATCTCCTTGCGTGTAATAACTGCTAAATGAATAAGAACCCACTTTCTTGTTTCAGTCCAACACCAAAAAAGTAAATAAATTTAAATTTGAAAAAAAAAAGGGAAAAAGAAAAATAATTGAGGTGAAACATACCATGATCTTAACAGCTTTTCTTGTAGTTCACATCACCTTACCTTTTTTACATAATTTTTTTTAAAAAAAAAATTAAAAGAAAAGGCCTTTTCAAATAAAAAATTGATAGGGAGAGGAGAGAAGAGTAGTATAATCAATCATCATACCAATTTTGGGATATGGTGTAGCAGGTTTCACTGGAATCAGATGGGAAACTTCTCCTTTTGCTTTACTTTTGTTGCAGCTCTTGAGTCAACATCATCACAGAATGGGAAGATAAAATGAGATCCAATGATGAGATGAGAGAAAACACCCTATCTCAGTTCTCAAAATTTAAGTACATGCACGTGATTTATCACACATAATCACCATCAATAATCTCAAAATATATTTGGTGTTCAATAAGTCAATCACAAAATAAATAACTTAAAACTAAATGAGAGGTAAGCTATTTCAATGATGTTTAAGTGAGAATTCTTTTGCTCTCAATAATGGGATCGAATAATTTGCAGTATTTCAATATGTATAAATTACAAGTTAGGGATCCATGTACTACAAATGAATAAATAATACCTTCCATATTTGTGAAAGTATAAGAAATAGGGACCCATTACCATTGATCATTCATCTAGCAGCCGTGTAAAGTATCGACATTCTTGGAAATTGAAATATCAGAATTCGATTTGAAATAACAATAATCCATTTCCGCATATAGAGTGTTACAGAAAAGAAATTTCTATTCAGAATTCCTCTATGCATTCATAGATAAATGAAATGAAGGAAAGATAAGAGTTTTGATTTTGGGAGTTTCTTGCATGCATGAAATTATTTTATTTAATGGTGCATTTCTCAATGTGAAAGGAAAATCTATATTTATTGCGTTTACTGACTTCTACGTTTTCTCTATTGAGTATTGATTGACGGATCATTGCCTTTGGTGCATTGTATATATCAGTAGATTTCAACAAGTAAAAGGTCGATAGATCATAGATTTCCATTATTTGACAGTTTCCTACTTCTATTATAGAATAGGAAGTGGGTGAAAAGGCTTTGAAGACTTGTAATAAGAGTAGTCTAATGATAAGTCATTTTATTGTAGGTTTTCTGTTTACTCTTCTTGTTTTTAAATGACCATTGAATTTAAGGCAGTGAAATTTAATTGCTCATTTATTTTAAATGTATTATAAATTAATATATTATCATTTATGTATCTTATGGTATTAAGTAAGAAATAAAGGGGAAATAATAATTACTTTTTGTATAAAATTACAAATACTCTCCTGCATTCTTTTGTGATAAATAATTTCAAAAATTGTAAATACCTCCTTGCATTTTTAGATATCTTTCAAATTTAAAACTGATCATAAATACTATCTCAAATTTAAAATTGAAAATAAATACCTCCTTTCTAATTTAATTCTCTTAGTTATTAGTATTTTTTAAGATGTAATAACTATTATATCCCTAAATTTATAAAAGTCTAAATTGAAAAAAATTAAATAAAATATATAAATTTATAATTTAAAGAACATAAAATATTCATAAATTATATTTTTTAATTTACATTTTAAAGAATATTAAAATAGAAAATAATTATTTTATTAGATAAGTTCTATAAATTTTTTAATATTTAAGTTCAAAATAAAAAGTTAGTATAAATTATACGTTTAAAAATTTAGCTTGATCAATTTTTTTTTTTAATTTATTCATTTTTTATTTTAACATTAATTTTTTAATGTAATTTTATATAATTTTTTCAATTCATTCTTTTATAAATTTAGGGGTATAATAGTTATTATATCTTTAAAAAAAATAATAAATTAAAAAATAAATTAGCGGATATATTTGTCATTAATTTTAAAGTTGAGAAAATATTTGTCATTAATTTCAAATTTAAGGTGTACCTAAAAATGTGAAGGTATGTGAATATTTTTAAAATTATAAAGATACTTGTCATTAATTTTAAATTAGAAGTAGATATTTGTCAAAACAAAAATAAATGAAGATATTTATAATTTTTTAAAATTATTAGAGGTATTTATAATTTCCCTTGAGAAATAATGTGGTAGTTTATTTTATTTAAATGATCTTTAATGTAAGTTAGTGAAAACATTGTGTTGGTTTTAAAAATTAAATGGATAGGAGAATTCAAGTATATACCCAACTCTTGGATTATCTATATAAACTCTCTCACCAACCCAATGTCTACAATATTAGATATTAAATATTAATATATGATGAAGATGATTTTAAGATTATATATAAATTTTTTATTTTTCATAATTAAATAAATAAAGGGCATGCATGAGCAGAGTGGTTTGCAAGTAGAAACACTCCCATCTTCTTTCTCACTTATTCGTATTCAAGTTAGAGAATGTGTATAAATATAAGATGAAATTTAGATGTGTAAAACTAAAATAAAAAATTTAATAAATATATAATTAAAAAACCCGTTTGCTCTTGTGAAAATAATGTATATTTAACTCTCAAGATTACCGAACCTTGAGAAAATTTTATATTTTGGTGAATTTTAAGACCTAATTATAGAATACTATATATCTATAGTGCATTAGATTTTGATTAATATAAGGTTTCAATCGATATCATCCCAACTTCATCGATTTGTCAAACCTTAGGGTTCAATCCATATCAGTCCATCCACAGTTCAATGTGTCTCTGAACGTGGACACATTTGTAATTTAGTCTATACTACTTTAATAATTTTCTATGACTTTATATCAATTTCACGTGTCAACCCAAATCATCAATCATATATATATATATACATTATGTTTGATTTGACAATAAATTCTACACAAGAAGAAAATAGATTTAGTAATTATATGCCTATAATTTTATTATTAAAATTTTAAATAAATAAATAATATTATTAGTGAAAAATAAGAAAATAATGTAGATGAATAGTAACCTCTATGCATTTTTCTAACAGGGCCCTGGCTTTTTCTTTTTTTTTTTCTGTTCAATATTTTTTGACTCAATAAGAAAATATTTTCTTTTATTTTCTTTGTCATGGAGTTTGGATTTTCTTGATGTCTTTATCATATGGTTTTTATTGGTTTTGAGAAATCGATCAGAGACTAAATTCCTTTTTTTTCATTTTTCATTTTGAATCATTGAATATATAACCATCATTCTAAATTTATATTATTATTATTATTGTTGTTGTTGTTGTTGTTGTTTATCCATTGATAAGACCTTCTGATTTTCAAATGACCACTAAATTATCTTTTTCTAATTATTATTTGTATTGATTTTGTTTTGATGTCTATTCTATAACATCAAAATAAAATCTCTCACCTTATTTTAAAAAAAAAATCTTTTTTATAATTATTTTATCAAACGTTCAAAGATGATTGACAAAATTTAGATGCACTTGTGTTGATTAAAGTCATGAATAAAATTTATGATGAATATTAAGCTAATAATGTTATAGTATGATTAAAGTATTATAATTTTTAATTTATAATTATTGTAAAATAAAATTATTAATATTCACATATAAGGGTGATAATTCGACTCACAACACGATTATTCAATATGAATTTGATATAATTAAACGAATTTGAATTTAAAATTTTTAATACGAGTAATAATCAGATCGTATTTGTGTTACATGATTAATAATCGTGTTGGATTCGAATTTGATATTTTGAATTTATTTATTCGTTTAAAACACGATTAATATACCATTAAAACACAATTAGTTAAATATATGATCATATTTAAATAAATAATTATTTAATATAATAATTTTATTTATTTATATTTGATATTTATTTTATATTTAAATAAATATATTAAATTTTATATTAATTAAATAAATTAAATTAAGTTAATAATTCAATAATAAAATGAATAACAGAATTATCAAATTAGTGATAAAATTAATAAATAAATTATATTTAAATTAAAAAAATTTTATTATAATTAATAAATAAATTAAATTTAAATAAATATAAAAAAATTATAAATTTATTGATATGGCACCTAGATCGAGGATTAATTTTTAAAAAAAATTATTTAAATGAAAAATAAGAAAGAAAAGAAAAGGAAAAACACTGGTGGGAATCAGGATCATTTTAAGCTCCTGTCAAACAGTCAAAGAAATACTAAAATTTATTAACTGGTGGACAAAAAAAAATCATAAAAAAAAAAAGAGATTCAATAGTTTTTGTCTTTGACTCAACATGTTAATGCAGGGGCAAATTAGTCGTATCATCTCCACACAGAGTACGTCGTTTGCTTTCTTAACTAAACCACTAAAGACTAAGGCATGGCGATTTCGAGTCTGATCTGACGGTAGCACACGCAAAAAGCATGAGTATACATTTACATTATTACTCCTCGTCATCCAAGCTCACAGACAGTTTTCTCTCTGTTTAAGAACTTAGATAGCTCTGTTATTTTTTCCGTCGAGGAATACATTTTCCGAGAAAATAGCTATCGGAAGTCTTCTCGGGAAAGTTGTATTTATTATGTCAGACGCTTTGATCAATGGACTGGCTGGAGCCGGCGGAGGGATCATCGCTCAGCTTATTACTTATCCTCTTCAAACAGTACGATTAGCTCCTGATCTCTATTTTTCAAATTTCTTTTATGTAATTTTTGTTTGAACTGTTTGTTGAATCTGTGTAGGTAAATACTCGACAACAAACCGAGCGTGATGTGAAGAAAGAGAAGAGAAAGCCGGGAACCATGGAACTAATGTGTCAGGTTCGTTTTTTGGAATATTTTAATTTCTCATTTAGTTTACTGTTTTCTGATTTCATTTTCAAATTTCATTGTTCCGTTTGATCATATGACACCGAGGAGAAGCAGGTGCACTAAAAGTATTGAAATATGTTTGAACTTGCATTAATGGAGCCAAATGAGTTTACTGAATGTTGAATGGAAGTCACAGTTAAGAAACATCGAGAGTGTAACCTGTAATGTTTAGTTCTGTGTTGAATTTTGGATTTCTTTCGTTTGGTTTATGGGTAGGTTGTAAAACACGAGGGATGGGAGCGCTTATATGGAGGTTTAACGCCATCTCTTGTCGGCTCAGCTGCATCTCAGGTGAGGGAGAGCTCTTTTTATTATTTTTTTTCTTTTATGATTTATAAGGAGTTATTTCTATGGGATGCCACTTAAAATCTGCTTGTTAATTTAGATCTTTTGACTTGAAGGCTGTAGTATTGTGTGCTTGTGTGTTTGAGAAGAAAGGGAACTGTGAGCTTTTGATCCTTGTTTGGTTACCAAGAATGTGACGAAAAAGTAAATGAATAGTGGGAAATTTGGAACTATTTGGGTGTAACTTAATTTAGATATAATTTCAAACTGGACAAAATTAGGATGTTTTTTGAGATATTTTTTGAATTGTAAGTTTTTGAATATGACATCATTTGAACAAATTGATGTGTAATGACAGAGATCAGACATGGCATGGATGGATAAATTGTGATTTTCAATGTACATGGATATCTGAAAGATGTGCCAGTGTTGCATTCAGGTCTTTGAAATATTATCTGTACAAGGATAATACCAGTAACCAATATTGAGTTTCTGGAGAATTTCTGAGTGTTCAGTGTAATGGTGACTGCCTAAAGGACGAACTTAGATTAACAATTATAGCTAAGCCCCTAATGTTCCCAAAGGTCATCTACCCTGGTTTACATAAAATTTGGATTATAAGTAGATCAGATATTGCCTTGGAATGTTAAGTTAATATGTTTAAGACAGGTTAAAATACAAGCTAAAGTGCATAGGATGTAGTTAACTCTAAATCGTTCTTCATATTTGTAAAATGGAACACTTCAGTATGTTGTTAGCACAAAGATTTATGTGTTGCTTCACAACACTGCCAGTGTTGTCCAAACAGTACTTCTTTAGGTGCATATTAAGGCGTAAGTTATATTCGCTTCGATTGGATGAATGGGTTTCTGTTTTCACTTTGCAATGCTTCACTCTCTTTAATCTTTTGATTTCTTATAGACTTGACATTTTTATGATACAGGGCGTTTATTATTATTTCTATCAAATATTCAGGAACAAAGCCACAGCCACTTCCCTTGATCGTAAGAGGAAAGGGATTGGTGATGGATCAGTTGGGATGTTTTCATCACTTGTGGTGGCTTCTTTAGCTGGGTAATTTTAATAGAGCTCTACTGATTTGGTTTGTAGTATAACTTTAAATTCTAGGATTTGGCTGTGCAAAACTTGAAACTTAAAATTCTAAAGCAAAAGTTGAAACCCTAACTCGAAAATTTTAATACAAAACTTGAAACATCTAACACAAAATTTGAAATCATGAATACATAGTGGGAAATCGTAAACTCTATAGAACAGTTGCCTCACTCATTCACATGTAATATCAATGATTTTTAGTTACGTATTCATGTCTATATTCTTGTAAGTGTATTCTCTCCTAATTTGAGTTTGTAGATCCTTCCAAGGCAAAATACTTTGTTCCCAAAAAAGTCATCAGATGTTGACTTCTTAAATAGATCAATTCTTTTGCAGACTCCCCAAAACTTAATATTTTATTTCACTTTGCTCAGTATTCAAATTTTTAGTAAATTGAGAATCAAGTGAGCACGGATGTCTGTGGCAATGACTTTATCATCTATTACTGATTTCTTTGCCTGCCTTTTGCAATGTGGTTTGATACTCATAATATGCTTAATGTTTTTTGCTTTTGTAGGTGTGTGAATGTATTACTGACAAACCCCATTTGGGTAGTTGTTACCCGCATGCAGGTAATTTATATCTCAACTGAAAGATAAGCATCCCTCCCTCTCGTTCTATAACTTCACTTCTTTTCATATTTCAAACTACTGTTACTGTGCAGACTCATACAAAAATATCAAAGACGTCCCAGTCGAGTAGCTCAGGTTCCATTTCTTCAGATGAACTGATTCATGCTGCAATTGAGCCTCCTCCTTATGGTATCAGCCTTGTGGTGGGTACATCACTTGTTCATTTTGTTTACTCTTGACACTGAAACTCAGAAATTGTTCCCAGTTGTTGCCCAAGTAGCACGAGTCTAAAGATTCAATTCACATTCATATCACTATTTTGCAACTTTAGTTGGGATGACTTGCTAGATGTATGGAATTATTGCTTTGCATGTCACCTATCTCCCAACAAAATATTGTTTATGTTGCGGTGGTGAAATGGCCGTGTGCTGTAGTTCAAATATTCTCATAATTTTAATTGGCTATATGAGTATGGGCCAAAGGCTTGGAAATTTTTTCATCAGCCTCAGAGGTTGATAATCTAATTGCTAGAATTAATCTGATTGTTTAAAGAGAAAGAGTCAGATTTAAAAGGCAAAACTGTTCGGATTCTAAGAAAATTAAAAGTCAAATGTTAGTGCTTGAAATCTAGAATCAAATTAGTGGTATATATGCAGAAAACAATAGTTGGTTACTTGAAAGGACTACAAGTAAGGTAGGTGGTAAATAAATAACAGCAAATCCTGTCATCTGAAGAGAGGTTGTAAAATTCTGCTGGCAAATTTGTTCTATTTGCCAGATTTGTAGTATTTGTGGATAACTTGAAAAATATATTCTTAAATCTTGGATTGGGCAGATAGTTTCAATGTGAATTCTTGGATTCGTGTTCCTTTCTCAAGAATTTCAGCAATTTGGATAATTTTCATATAGGTTATCACTAGATTTGTGTTTGCTGTTTGTTTTGTGTTATCTTGTTGATGCGAGTCTTGGAAACAGTTTTTCTGATATGTTTTTGAAGTGGAATATTTACAGATTCAAGAAGTCTACGATGAAGCTGGACTTTGGGGATTTTGGAAAGGTTTATTCCCAATGTTGATAATGGTACGTAAGGGCTACCCCTTATAGTTGGAAAGAAGTCTTCCTAAATTTCTTACTATTGCCCACAGGTGAGCAATCCTTCCATACAGTTTATGCTGTACGAAACCTTCTTAAAGAAGCTGAAGGAAAGACGAACCTTGAGCAAGAAGAATAACAATGGAGTCACTGCTATAGAGGTCGGATTTCTCTGCACTTTTCCATCATTATCAACATTGCTTCCTGCCTATTTCAAGCTAACTTTTAAAGTGAATGAACTGCTTGATTTTGCTAGATATTTCTTCTTGGAGCTTTGGCAAAACTTGGAGCTACAGTTGTCACTTATCCACTTCTTGTTGTAAAGGTAATATGAAATGGCATGTCAGGAGTGTAATCTTATTTGAGAGAGTGACCTATATTTAAATCCAGACAAAAAGCTTCTTCTCTGCCAAGATTTTCTAAAGTCTTTTCATTGATCTGGTTAGAAGACCTTGCATGTATAAATAGGAGAGTAATTATTAAAATTATATATTTTGATTCAGATTTTATATTACTTCTAATTTCCTTACTGTTCCTTTTTTCTATGTAGTCGAGACTTCAAGCGAAGCCAGTGGCAACAGGAGATAGAAAGCACCACTACAAAGGTTTGTATTTTTGTGGTGCAACTCCTTAACAATGAATTATGAAAGCATTGAGTGGACTTTTGAACACCATAGGATAGAGGTGTGACACACCACATGATGAAAAGGGTTTCTAACCGTTTATTTTTGGGTTTGCCTCAGTATATATTTAAAAAAAAAAAATCTGATATGAAGCTCTTGAAAGCAAGCCATATACCTAAGCACAATGCATGTTTATTCCCCAAGATGGGAGAAAGTTGAAAATACTACAGACATGCTCTACCTGCCCAAGTACCTAGTCTGTTTCTTTTTCAGTCTTCTTTGAATTTCTTAAATTTTTATTTATATTGTGATGTCACATTTCTACACCATAACATAGGCACATTGGATGCCATCCTGAAGATGATCAGGGATGAAGGGTTCTATGGGTTTTACAAAGGTATGGGCACGAAAATCGCACAAAGTGTTCTTGCAGCTGCCGTATTGTTCATGGTGAAGGAAGAGCTTGTCAGGGGTTTGCGGTTGTTGCTTACCAAGAACACTGTCAATACGGTGAAATCATAGCCTCCTTGTCCACGGCTTCACGTCCCTGCCCATTCTTTCCGTCCTCCCTTTGCTGCTTCATCTGTAGCTTTATTTTGCAAGTTAAATTGTTAAAAGATAAAATGGATTGTCAGCATCAATATTTTGTACTTTGAAATAAGAGGATATGTAAAGGATAAGCATATAGGAATATTGTCGTTAGTACACCGTTCTTTTGGGGCAATGCTTCATTATTTACGGATTTATATTGGAAACAAAATGATGCAATTGGTTTTGTTGCATGTGTATCACTGACCTGGCTTAAAAATAAGTGTAGGATTTCGTTGTGTTATTATTTTCAATATTCTAAATTAATAATTATTCAAATTATTGAATGACCACAGAGCGGACGTCTTATTTTCCTAACTAGTACGAAATCTCGTTCTCTTTCCCAGTTCTGTTCTTAGTTTGGAGTTAGGATTTCCTTTTACTATGAAAAATTGACATTTTTTATCATATATTTGACATGACTTGTTATTTTTATTATTATATAATATTAAATTCTGAGATCATTTTTAGACGAGGTTTACATGTGATTCACCTCTAATTTGGAGGACTCAATCCACGCATTTCCATTTCATTTAGAGGGCATGAGTGCTAGCTGCCCTTTAACCGGAGTAGTAGGGAATTTGTTTTAGGCTTTATAGAGAGCTTCAAATAATTATGTACAATTATTGCTGGAAAAATAATTTTTTTTAAGAATTATTCTGTAAAATCTGATATAGCATGCCAAAATTTTATAATATTGAGGGACAATTAAGTGTATTGATAATGAGATGTAATGGGTATAAATTCTCACGATAAGTTTTTTTTTTTATTCTCTATTTTTTTAATACTATTTTTCTTAATAGATAGAAAACTAAATCAGGATTAAGTTATTTTTTATAATTTTTTTTTATAGAGAGTTAGAGAAGGGATCTGGTTTATAGATAAATAGTTTTATTATACTTTCCTATTAAAAAACTTACTATAACCTATAAGTCTACACTAATTATCACACTAATCTTTTAAAGACATTAAATTTATCTTAGATCATATACATTGGGTTCGTATACTCAGCGATTATTTTATTAACTCGTTTTAACAAAATTACAATAAATTAATTAATATAAGCCAACAAATGTTTAACATTCTCCCACTTAAACTACATCAATTAGTTTTGAAAATAAACAATTTCAGTTATTTAAAAAAAAACTCTAAGTTAATGATAAAGAAAGTATTTTATATCGCTATATTAAAAAATAATAATAATAAATTTAACATCTTGAAAAAATCTAGTTCAATCCAATCTTTAATATTTGATTGTGATAATTAATGCATCTTATTATTAATACATAAGCATTCTATAATCACAAATATTGTCAATTAAACTAATATGAATCTTGGACTAACAGTATAGTAAGATATAATATCCAAATATGATCGTCAATTACATTATTATCTTATCGATCCTCTTTATAGTTTTCTATCTTTATGATCTAATAATAAAGGAAACTATTAGACTCCAACAAGTCTATATGCTCGTAACTACTATAAAATTTATTCTCGAAACCTTATATAATATCAGTGGATATATCCAATATAACTGTTAACTTTAACAAGTCCATATCTTTAATTACCACTTCTTTATTCTTGAGACTTTATACAGTATTAATAGATATGTTAAATACAACTGTCATATATGAGTTTAGACATATCTTAAACTGACATATTGCATAATAAACATGAATGATGATCATAAAAATAACAAAGTAATTAATCATAAGAGAATAATGAGTATTTATTTATAAATATCCAGAAAATATATACAATATCAGATTCTCATTAAACCAAAGTATCATTAAATCTCCGTATACCCATATTTATAACATGATGCTCAAAAACTACAGGTCTTAATTCTTTCATTAAAGGATTAGTTAACATGGAGTTTATCCTAATATTTTCTATCACAACATCTCCTTTTTTAACCCCCCTGACTGTTAAGTACTTGACCTTTAAATATTTTGATCCACCACTAATTCTATTATTCTTAAAGTAAAATACAACTATACTATTATCACAAAAGATCTTTACAGATCTAGAAATCGAATTGACTACTCAAACTTTCAAAATCAAATTTCTGAATCATATAGCATGAGTAGAAACTTTATAACAAGTTATAAACTCAGCATACATGGTTCAAAAAATTGTTAGAGTTTGTTTTGCACTCTTTTAAAAAATAACTTCACCTGTTAACATAAAGATATAACTTGAAGTAGATTTTAGGTTATTTGGATAAATATCAAAATTCGTATCTATATAGCTAAGCAATTCAATAACATCAACTTCCTTATACATTAAAATAGGATCCTTTGTGCTCTATAGATATTTCATCATTTTCTTGGCTACTACCCAATGATCATGCTCAAAATTTGACATATACCTACTAAAGACGCTCGTAATGTAGGGAATTTCACCAAATACCCTAAGGATCTATTATGCCATTTTTTCATGTTTTTATGCATTTATCAAACTAATTTGA
>JAVXUL010000009.1:4981724-4996301 GCA_035590515.1 Trichilia minutiflora | reverse complement strand
AGTCTTTATGGAATGATGGATTCGGGGATTATTTTATTTTTTTAAAAAAAAAATTCTGAAAATTTGCCTTATTTTGATAATTTTTACATTGGAAAAACACACACGTACGCGCACACACACACACACAAATTGGTTTTTGATTTACGATGCATCATACATCAACGCTTTCGAAGGAAATCGTTGAGGTAAATGACCCTTGTAAGATAATTAAATATGTAAAAGATTTTTATGGGCACAACATGAAAAATAAAAGAAATTATTTGAATGTTAATTATGATCAATTGCTGATGAACAAATTAAATTTTAATTGAGCCAATAATTGTTGTTGGGGATTAATTTAAATGATTAATTTGTGGGTAATTTAGGTGGTAGACGAAAATTGATTTTCAATTCCTGATAATTCTTATATAAAATTTTAAAATTTTTAAAACTAAACAAATAATTAAATTTTATTTTGAAATTTAAATTATAATGTTGATAAATAGGTGATTGTATCCTTGTTAAGTTCAAATTTACACAAGCGTCGGACTGTTTTAAACAAACAAAATAATATTGAATGAAATAATTTAGATGTTAGACAGTGCTTAATATTTTTTAAGGTTATTTAAAACTAAATGAATTAACACAAATTAATGAATAATGAATTTATGCTCATATGCAGTTAACCATAATTTTTTTTTCAAACAAATTTATTAAATACATGAATTTAAATAAAGTTACTGATCGTCGACATTTATTGAGAAAGACAAACTATTTAGAGGTATATATCAATAAGATTGGTTAAACTGAATTTAACTCACATGAGTCTAAATTTATTCTTTTACTTTGAACGCACGTTTTTTCATACAAAGTTAATATGTGTTTGTTTCTATCATTTAAAATAATATATTTATTTTTTAAATAAAGAAAAAACAATGGTTATGTTCTCATTTGAAAACAATTATAATAGCATATTTTATAAAATATAAAATTAAAATTAAAAAATTGTTTGTAATATTAGAAAAATAAAAAATTTACCTTTTTAATAAAAATAATAATAATAATTGTTTGGGGATTTTACTGAGGTTCAGTCTAGTGGTTCAGGTCCATTTTCACGCCCTTGTTCAAGCCTACCACATGCACATATCCAGCAGGCTCCCTTATACAGCGTCGTTCTGAGAAGTTGGTCAGCCCAACAGGAAGGTAGCCTAATCGCCTCGGGCACTCTGACCGAGACAATCAGTTAGGGACTTTTCTTCGAAAACATTCACTGTCAACTTGCATTCGGGTCGAAGTCTTTTCACGACATGTACTCTCGAAGTCGGGGGCTCGGGGATGACGTGGCCGAAAACAGTGTCACAATTCCCCACGCCCTCTAACTTTGCAACAGATCACTCTGGGTACGTCAGCCATACAGCAACACGTGTCCTTAGAATCGTCACCTGACCACTCTAACCTGCCAGCTCACCATCTCTTCTATATTATCACCATCCCCTTTCCACCAAAGAATTACGTGTGACTTAATCCCCCATAAAAGAAGAATCAGGAAGAAGAAGCACCGACGATCCAGATAAGAGAGAGAGAGACGGAGGGACCGGAAGAGAGAAAAAGAAGGAAAAGGGACTTGGGTCTCTCTCAAGTCTAGTCATAGACACACCCAAAACTGATCAATCACCGCACCAACGTAGCTTGAGACATTTTCTGTATATTTTACAGCCTTCAACTCAAGAACAAAAAGAAAAAAAACCCTACTGATATAAAAAAAATCGTCGCACATTTTCTTCCATTAACAATAATATTTTCTACCAATCATTTTCATAACACACTTTAGCGAACAAATTTTTATTATTTTTATTTCTTAAAAATGGAAAACAAGTTAGAAAAAAAAGACGTTTGAAGCAATTAATGAATGATATTGGACTCATCAATCCGAGGAGCCCGTAGTTTTGGACTCAATGCAGATGTAGTATAATGGGCCCAACACTACGCACTCCGTTTCGTTTGACATCTAGAAGGATGGTCTTAATTATGGTGGTTAAAACGGAGGTTCATACAATGGCGCACAAGAATAACGCGAGCGGTATTAGGTGGGCATCTCTGTCACCATTTATAATTTGGGAGACTTCAGTGAGTTGGAGGTACACCACGTATATTGATATTACAAAACGCAACACTTAATTTTTTTTTGTTAAATAGAATCTTTCTATTTTTATCATTATATATTTCTTGGTTAGGTTTCTTAATTTTTTTTATTAAAATCTGCAAATATTTCAAAAGTAATTTTCTATCTCATATAAATGGTGATAATAAAAAAAAAATGAGAAATAAAGTGACGGTAAAAGTTTTTTCAATAACATCAGATAACTACGTGTAAATAATTTAAGATTTATTTTATTTGTAATATAAAAATAAAGACGCTGGTTCGAAACTATTCGTTTTAATTTTTTATGAGTTTAAAATATTTAAATAAATAATCCCAGAGTACATATTTTTAATATAAAATTTTGGATTAAAAACTATTGTTTTAAGTGAACGATAAAAATATGAAATTAACATAGTTAACAAAAATAAATATTATGAATATTGTGATAATTAATGTTATTGTTTTTTAATTTGCCTAAAATTATTTGTGTAAAAATTTTATATCTCTAATATTATCATAAATAGTTTAGAAAAATTATCTTTATGTTTTTTATTTGATCTTAATTTTTGTAGTTTTAAATCTTGCTCAAAATTACTTTGAAAAATAATGAGGAGATTATTTCATAATTTTTAGTTAAATTTAAAAAACAACTTATTTTATATTTATAATTTAGTTAAATCTGTACATGATAAAAATATTTAAATTACTAATTTTATAATTTAATATTTTTTATTCCGAGTGAAAATAGGATCGATACATGAATTCTCTTCACGCGAACATGTGATAGTTCCGACCCTAAGAACTCCTAATCCCAAAGATTCTTGGATCCCGTCTCGAGAGCTCCTGACCTTGAGAGCTCCTAACCCTGAAGTCTCCTAGATCCTAACCTCGAGAGCTCATGACACTGAGAGCTTCTAATCCCAAAGACTCCTAGATCTCAATTTCAAGAACTCCTACCCTTGAGAGGCCCCAACCCTAAGGATGTCAATCCCTGACCCCTAATTCGGTAGTTCATCAATATTAAAAATGAAAATGAGTGAAGGGATCAGAAGATCTTATGATTAGAAGCCTTATTTGTTATCGAAATTAACTGTCTCATTATCCATCAAATTTCAGGCGACATGACAACAGACCTTAGAAATTTTTACTCCGACAATGCGACCCTTAAATAAATTACAATCATCATACTGTTTAAGAGCAAGAAGTCCACCATTCTTATTCTCCGATTCTATATAAAGTAAATCAATCCACCAAAAACCCTATAAAAGGAGCCCAACGAAGCTTAAATGGTAACAAAAAAATTTCTTTTGGCCAACTTACTATCTTAAAAACAAACAAACCATTGATAGGAATCAGTATCATCTACGCGCACACCAAGAAATACCAAAAATAATTCAACTGGTGGCAAAAAAAAAGAAAAAGAAAAGAGCATACTATAAGTATATTAATGCAGGGGCAAATTAGTCATATCATCTCCAAACAGCTACCTACCTACGTCATTTGCTTTCTTGAACGAAACAATCGAGGACTAAGGCATGGCGATTCCGAGTCTGACCTGCTGGTCGTAGACGCAAAAACACGCGAGTACATTTACATTATCACTCCTCTCAGGCTCAGCCAAGCTTATAGACAGTTTTCTCTCTCTGTTTTAAGAACTTAGATCTCTCTGTTACCTTCTCCTTCTGGGAATACATTTTCCGAGAAAATAGCTATCGGAAGTCTTCTCGGGAAAGTTGTATTTACTATGTCGGACGCTTTAATCAATGGACTGGCTGGAGCCGGCGGAGGGATCATCGCTCAGCTTATTACTTATCCTCTTCAAACAGTACGATCAGTTCCTGATCTCTAATTTTCTTTTTTTTTTTAGTGTGTAATTTTTGTTTGAACTGTATGCTGGATCTTTGTAGGTAAATACTCGGCAACAAAACGAGCGTGATGCGAAGAAAGATAAGGGGAAGCCTGGAACCATTGAACTAATGTTTCAGGTTTGTTTTCATTTAATATTTTAATTTCTCTTTTAATTTTTCTGTTCTGTTCTCTGACTTCTTTTCCAAATTTGTTTATTCCGTTTGATCATATGACACCGAGGAAAAGCAGATGAACTAAAAGTTTTGAAATATGTTTGAACTGGCATTAATGGAGCTAAATTAGTTTATTGAAAGCTGAGTGGAGGTTAGAGTTAAGAAATATTGAGAATGTAACCTCTAACGTTTAGTTCTGTGTTGAATTTTGTATTTCTGTTTGGTTTATGCGTAGGTTGTAAAACATGAGGGATGGGAGCGGTTGTATGGAGGTTTAACGCCGTCTCTTGTCGGTTCGGCCGTATCTCAGGTGAGGGAGAGCTCTTTTTCTTTTTTCCTTTTTTTTTTGTCCATTTATGTTTTATAAGGAGTTATTTCTCTTGTATGCCACTTAAAATCTGCTTGTTAATTTTGACCTTTTGACTTGAAGGCTGTAGTTTTGTGTGCTTGTGTGTTTGAGAGGATTGGGGACCTGTGAGTTTTGATCCTTTTTTGGTTACCAAGAATGAGATGAAATAGTAAATGAATTATGGGAACTTTGTAACTTTAGAGTTGACTTAATTTATATATAATTTTCAAACGGGAAAAAATTTAGGAGGTTTCTGATATATATTTTGAATTGTTTGAATATGGCATCATCTGAACAAATTGATGCGTAATGGCAGAGAGCATACATGGCACAGATAGATAAATTGTGATTTTCAATGTAAATGGATATCTGGTGTGGTGCTGAAAGATGTACCACTGTTGCATTCAGGTCTTTGACATATTATCTGCGTTCCTCTTGTTTGATGGCTCTTGTGACGAGTGTAATACCAATACCGGTATTCATTATTGAGTTTCTGGAGAATTTCTGAACGTTCAGTGTAATGGTGGCTACTTAAATGGCGTACTTAGATTTACAGTTACAGCTAAACCACTAAATATTCCCAAAGGTTATCTAGCCTGGTTTACATTAAATTTTGATTATAAATAGGCCAGAGATTGCCCTGGAAAGTTAAGTGAATATGTTTAAGACTGGTTAAATTACCAGCTAAAGTGCATAGAATGTAGTTAATTCCAAATCCTTCTTCATATTTGTAAAATGGAACATTTCAGTACATTGTTGGCACAAAGATTTATATGTTGCTTCACGACGCTGCTAGTAGTTTTTGTCCAAACAGTACTTCTTAGGTGCATATTAAGGAATAACTTGTATTCGATTTGCTTGGATGAATGGGTTTCTGTCTTCACTTTGCAATGCATCACTCTCTTTGATCTTTTGATTTCTTATATACTTGCCATTTTTATGATACAGGGTGTTTATTATTATTTCTATCAAATATTCAGGAACAAAGCCACCGCCAATGCCCTTGATCGTAAGAGGAAAGGTATTGGTGATGGATCAGTTGGGATGTTTTCATCACTTGTGGTGGCTGCTTTAGCTGGGTAATTTTAATATAGCTCTACTGATTTGCTTTATGGTATATCTTTAAACTTTAATATTTGGCTATACAAATCTTGATATCTCTTGTGCAAAAGTTGAGATTCTGATTTAAAATTCTAAGTGCCTGTTTGGCCTAGTTTTTTTAGTGCTTTTTAACCTCTTTTTGTTAAAAGTTATGCTAAACATATAAAAATAAAAAGTATTTTTGTATTTAAAACATAAAAAATATATTTTTAAAAAGCTGAAAAATAGGAGCTTTCTCTTCTCTTCTCAATAAATACACGGATAATATTTATTTTATTCCAAAAATATCCTTCTTAACTCCTTCTTTCAAATGTTTTAATTTAACCAAATTAATTACCCTTTATGATAATTTTAATAAAAAAAGAAATTATTTCATCTATTATGCCAAACAACTTTAAAGAAAAGTCTTATATTAATTTTAAAATCTTTTTTTTTTTAAGAAAAACAAAAGCCAGCTTTTAAACCTTTAAAAGCTGCCTCAAACAGACTCTAAAGCAAATGTTGAAACACTAACTTGAAAATTTTAGTACAAAACTTAAAACGTCTAGCACAAAATTTGAAATCATGAATACACAGTAGTAAATCCTAAACTCTATAGAACAGTTGCTTTACTCACTCACAGGCCGTATCTGTGATTTTTAGTAATATATCCATGTCTATATTTAATATGTATTGTTAGTGTATGCTGCCCTACTATTAGTTCGTAGATCTTTTTGGGGCAAATTACTTTGCTCCTAAAAGAGTCATCAGATGTTGACTTCTTAAAAAGATCAATGTTTTTTGCATACTCCCAAAAACTTAATATTTAATTTCAGTTTGCACAGTATTCAAATTTTTTAGTAAATTGAAAATGAAGTGAGAACAGATATGGCAATGACTTTATCATCTATTGTTGATTTCTTTGCCTTTTTTGCCAATGCAGTTTGATACTCATAATATGGTTGATGTTTTTTGCTTTTGTAGATGTGTGAATGTGTTGTTGACAAACCCCATTTGGGTAGTTGTAACCCGCATGCAGGTAATTTCTATATCAACTGAAAGATAAGCATCCCACCCTGTCCTTCTATACCTTCACTTCGATTCACGTTTCAAACTATGTTTACTGTGCAGACTCATACAAAAATATCAAAAAAGTCCCAGTCTAGTCACCCAGGGTCCATTTCTTCAGATGAATTGATTCATGCTTCAATTGAGCCTTCTCCTTATGCTACCAGCCATGCGGTGGGTACATCACTTGTTCATTTTTGTTTACTCTTGACACTGAAGCTCAGTAATTGTTCCCTCTTGTTGCTCAAGTAGCACAAGTTTAAAGATTCAATTTACATTCATCTCACTACTTTGCAACTTTAGTAAGGATGACTCGCTAGATGTATGAAATTATTGCTTCGCATGTCACCCATCTCCCAACAAAACACTGTTTATGTTGCAATGGTGGAATGGCCATGTGCTGTAGTTCAAATATTCTCATGATTTTAATTGCCTATATAAGTACAGCCTGAGGCTTGGAAATTTTTTCATCAGGCTCAGAGGTTGATAATCTAATTGAATACTAGAGTTAATCCGATGTTTAAAGAGAAAGAGTCAGATTTAAAAGGCAAAACTGTTGGGACTCTAAGAAAATTAAAAGTCAAATTTGAGTGCCTGAAATGTGGAATCAAATTAGTTGTGTATATGCAGAAAACCTGTTTAAGGACAGTTGATTACTTGAGAGGACTACAAGTAAGGTGGTAAATAAATAACTGTAAATCCTGTCATCTGAAGATAGGTCATAAAATTCTGTAATAAATTTGTTCTATTTGCCTGATTTGTGGTATTTGTGGATAACTTGTAAAATATATTCTTAAATCTTGGGTTGCGTAGATAGTTTCAATGTGTATTCTTGGACTTTTGTTCATTCTCAAGAATTTCAACAGTTTGGATAATTTTCATAGAGATTATCACTAGATTTGTGTTTGCTGTTTGTTTTGTATTATCTTGTTGATGTGAGTCTTGGAAAAAGTTTTTCTGATATGTTTTCGAAGTGGAATATGTTATAGATTCAAGAAGTGTACGATGAAGCTGGATTTTGGGGATTTTGGAAAGGGGTATTCCCAACGTTGATAATGGTAGGTAAGAGCAAAATCTCGTAATTGCCAAAGAAGTCCCCTAACTTTCTTACTATTGCCACAGGTAAGCAATCCTTCCCTACAATTTATGCTGTACGAAACCATGCTAAAGAAGTTGGAGGAAAGGCGCACCATGAGCAAGAAGAGAAACAATGGAGTGACTGCTGTAGAGGTTGGATTCACTTTTCCGTTAAAAACTTTCTTTAAACCCATTATTCTTAAACTTAACATTTCAATGTTTGCATATTGCTTCCTGCCTCTTTCAAGTTAGTTTAATAATTTTTTAAGCTGAATGAACTGCTTGATTTTGTTAGATCTTTCTTCTTGGAGCTTTGGCAAAACTTGGAGCTACAGTTGTCACTTATCCTCTTCTTGTTGTAAAGGTAATATGAAATGAGTGTTTTCAGGGGTGTAATTTTATTTGAGAGAGTGACCTATATTTAAATCCTGACAAAAAGCTTCTTCTCTGCCAAGATCTTCCAAAGTCTTTTCATTGATCTGGTTAAAAGACCTTGCATGTTTAAACCATATCTTTTGATTCTTCTAGTTTAATTACTTCTAACTTCCTTACTGTTTCTTTTGTCTTTGTAGTCGAGACTTCAAGCAAAGCAAGTTGCAACAGGAGATAGAAGGCACCACTACAAAGGTTTGGATTTTTATGATGCAACTCCTTATGTGATGAATTATGAAAGCATTGACTATATTTTTGAACTCCATGGCATAGAGTTGTGACATACCAAATGATGAAAGGGTTATTAACCGTTTGTTTTTGGGTTTGCCTCAGTATGGATTCTTTCTTTTAAAAAAAAAATTCTGATGTGAAGCTCTTGAAAGCAAGTCATAAACTTAGGCACAATTTATTCACCAAGATAGAGGAAAGTGGAAAATGCTACAGACATGCATTATCCGCCCAAGTATCTAGTCTCTTTCTTTCCCGTCTTCTTTGAGTTTCTTATATTTCATATAAATCGTGATGTTATGTTTCCTACACTATAACATAGGTACATTGGATGCCATCCTGAAGATGATCCGGTATGAAGGGTTCTATGGCTTTTACAGAGGTATGGGTACGAAAATCACACAAAGTGTTCTTGCAGCTGCGGTGTTGTTCATGGTTAAGGAAGAGCTTGTCAGGGGTGTGCGGTTGTTGCTTACCAAGAACACTGTTAATACAGTGAAATGGTAGCCTCCTTGGCCATGGCTTCACCTCCCTGCCGGCTCTCTCCCTCCCTTTGCTTCTTCGTCTGTAACTGTACCATGCAAGTTAAATTTTTAAAGATCAAATGCATCGTCAGCATTAATAATTTGTATTTTGAAATAAGAGGATACGTAAAAGGATAGTAGATTAGGAATAATGTTGTTAGTATACAGTTCTTTTGGGGCAGTGATTCATTATTTATGGATTTACAGTGGAAACAAGATGATGCAATGCCCCATGCCGGGGTTTGTTGCATTTGTATCGTTGACCTTGGTTTAAAAAGTTGTCCGATTTCATTAAATAATCAATTAAAAAATTGATATTTTGTGTCATATGTATGTATAGCATGACTTGCTAATTTTATTATAAAATAATATAAATTTTTACGAACATTTTTAGACGAGGTTTATTTCCCACAAAAGAAAGTGATTCGCCGCTAATTCGGAGAGCATAATCTACGCATTTTATTTCTTATGGATGGCGTGGGTACACCCGCTGCCCTTTAACCGGCGGGGCTGGGAAATTGTTTTAGACTTTAAAGAGGGCTTCATATAATAATGTACGTTGCTGGAAAAGCAATTATTTGTTATTACAAATTATTGGGTCACTATTATGTAATATGAGAAAATTTTCGAGTATGGGACACAATTACGAGGAGTAATAATGAAAGTGAGATGATTTTTAGGATAAATCATAAAATAAATAAAATAACCCTTTGTCAATAATGAGCATCAATAACGAAACTAAGATGATTTAAACGAAAAAATTATGATAATATTAATTTTTTAGTATTTTATGTTATTTTTTTATTAACTAAATAAGTTATATTATTTATATATTTTTATTAATTTGTACACTTTGTATAAAATAATTATTTTTATATTACTAAGAGAAATATATATTTAAAATATAATAATTAATATAATATAATTATATTATAATATATAATTTTATTTTTATAAAAATATAAAATACATATATATAATCTATCTCCCCTATATTAGGTTATACATTAACTTTGGGTACTTAAACGCAAGTTATAAATAAAGGGAAACAAAAACGACGCCGTTCAAATAGTACAACGTCAGCGGAGAACGCTCGTCGCTACAAAACGCAGCCAAGCTTTATAAGCCTCGGCTCTGCTCTGAAATTCACGGACTGTTTAAAGACGAGAGCAAAAAATGCAGGAAAGGAAATCATCTGAGATGTCGAGCAAAAACTCTAAGAAGGCCAATCTCTTAGATCACCACTCCATCAAACACATCCTCGACGAGTCTGTCTCAGAGGTAAACCGATAAACCCTAGATCTGTTGATTAAATAAGTTAATTCGTCGCTAGCCGGTTGTAATTTTGAGTGATTATTTTGTTTTTCATATTGCTGAAATAGATTGTTACGAGTCGTGGATACGTGGAAGACTTCAGAATGAGCAATGTGAGGTTGTTCATGGGGACAATTATCATTGTGGTTGCTTTGGTTGCTCAATTTTACAAAAAGAAGTTCCCCCAGAATCGAGACTTTTTGATTGGCTGCATAGTATTATATCCTTTTGTTATTAACTGCTTTAAATTTACCTTATTTTGGCTTGATAGAGATTGAATTCTGTTTGGCTGCTGAGAAAAAGGATAAGATGGAAGTGATTAATACTCCGTTTGGTTGATTTGAGAGTGTGTAGGAACTGGATAAATTGAGAGCCTGTTTAGTTTGATGTTTTAAGGAATGCCTAACGAGAAAGATGACTATTTAATTGAAATTGGAAATGACGAAAATTGTTATTGGATTCATGGTTTAATACTAAAACATGATTTCATCTTTAAGTTAGATATGTTGAAATTTTCAGCTTTTGGAACTTGTCAGAGTGAACTACTGGTCGTTTTATTTCCTATTGTTATTATTTGGTGGGAAGGTATAATCACCTACAATTAACTAAGCGGTAAACATACCTTATTTATTTGGTTTAGCTGGAGCGTTTCTGTTGCTGGGGAGTGAAAACAATATTACACATGTGAATTTAGTTTTACCTCTTTTTGATTTTGATAGTTGTCACTTGACAACTAAATGTGGAAAGTAGGTTTTGAGAGAAGTGATTATTTCTCTACTGATGTTACTTTCAAGTGTGTTAGCTGCTTAACTCTGGCAAGTATATAATTTTCAATGGGATACTGCAGCTAATCATACATACAAAGGAAAAGAATGCGATCTTATTTACTTATCCACCTGAGGTAAGTACCTTTTTATCAAACGTTTACAGTGGCTATATTGTGTGGAGTGTTGTATAATTTTTGAGTGTGATGGATTAAGTGTTTATATTCATAAAGCTGTACTGTGTTGAAGTTGTCTCAACAATTGGCTGATTACTCTTTCTTCTGACCCACCAAACTGATGATGCAGTGTCAGTACATAGTATAGGAATCTTGGATTGAAAACCTGTCTTATTGCTTAATCCACTAGTGTTGATTGCCATAATTTAAGTGACTATAGTTCTGTAACGTGAATTTGAAATGTTAAACATTTATAATCAACTTTTACAAGTATCCATATAAATTATAGAATGTGATACAATCATGAATTTGTTATAGTTATACATACTTTTTGAGGCAAACTGGACTGGATTTCTTGTTAACTATACTTGTGATTGTCAAACATGGAAGACGCAAATGTTGTGTGCTGAATTGTGTTGACATACAAATTTTTGATTGAAGTGTTTTACAAATCATGAAAATTAAGTTGATTAAATCCATGGATGCCTGTTGCATTGTGTTGGGGTCAAGTTTTTTATAATTCGTTTTTGAGTTATCCATGTTCTTTTGGGTTTCGGTTGGATGATGACCCAGGCTTTTCTTTTTCCTAATAGTTGATGACTCAGTAGTTGATGTAGGGTAAGCGTTGGTAGGTGTTGTGTACGGGTGTTTTAGTCTCATTGCAGCTTTTTGTGCAATCTCAAATTTTGGGAAGCTTTGGGATCTTAGTTTAGTTGGTTTAGATATGGTTTGTGTAGGTTGTGAGTAGGGATCCTCTTTGTCGTTGGAGGAATCTGACATAAGGACACCAGAGACAACTATGATGGTGTGCTGTAGGTCTTTCCTGCACAAATTGATGAATAAACTTTAAATGTTTGTAGCCCCATGTTTTTTTTAATGTGTGTACAAATTAATTTTGTTCCCCACTTTTTCTATTATTGTGAAAAATTGTCATTATTCATGTGGACAATGCAACACATTTTACCTTCTGAGCATATCTGATTTTGCTATATATTTTCTGTTCGCCACCTAATGAGCAAATTTGGGCAGGGTTCCATTGCTAGCACTGGTTTGATGGTTTCTTCCAAATTGCCTAGATTTTCTGATCTCTACACGCTAACAATTGCCAGCGCAGATCCCAAATCAATTTCTGCTGGGAACCCAGTACAGATTACTAAAAGCGTTACCCAGTGGTCTCTCCCTCCCTCCCTCTCTGTGTCTCTTTCTCTCACACACACATGCATGCTCACTACTCACTTAGTGTGTAGATGCTCCACACTCATTGTTACAGTTTTTTCGAGTGACAAGGAAGGATATTAATATATTAATATATATATATATATATATATATACACACACACATAAGTACATAATGCTGCATTTCTATGCTTGTTAACTGTTGCAGGTTCACCAAAGATGGAATTTTGGTGGAGGGCCTGTTCTGGAAAGATGTTCTAGCACTTGTCGATCAGTATGTAGAAGAACCAAAGAAGAAGAAGTGATTGAAAGTTTCAGATCTCCTGCCATATGTTATTGGCTAGACAGAAATACTCAGTAATGTTGTGATTTGATGCAAATGTTTTCTATAATTAGGGTTCTTGCATTGGAAAATTTTGATCCAAACAAAACGAATCAACTTTCACATCAACTTTAGACTATAATTTTACACCTTCAAATCAGAATGATCCTCATATTAAACTGAAGAGTTGGCATTTTTTATATCCTTGATTGGTATTTAAAGCCTGGCAGTTATATAATATCTAAGGCTTAATTTTGCTACTGCTATCTCCAAATCTGCAGCCGCTGTCTCAGGTTCTTGATGGCTGGTTCATATTCCATGATTGTTTGCTTGCTAAAAGTCCTATTCTTCATCTGTATGCAAGACCTAGGATTGTTGGTTTGAATTTGATCTGCCTGATTGGGTTTTGGTCAGGTTGTAAGGTATGCTCAGATCGCTCTGGTTAACCCAATGAAGAGTTATTAACTTATAATTGATTGTCATTCTATTTCTCCTCTTATGGTTTTTTCTTTCTTGATTTTGTGTTTTTGAACCAAATTTTGTTGCATGGGCCAATCTGGTGATTGAATTCCCTGAATCTTTTGTGACATGGTGTCAGTTTTCTTTTCATTGGTCTTGTTTGTGATTTTGAATCAATAAAAAAGAAGTGTACTTGTGGCAATTTGGGTCATAACATTATTATTCGACATATATTTAATGTTATTGAATGGATTTGAATTTTAAAAAATTGATTTGAATAATAAATAAATTGAATTTGTGTTGGCTCAAATAATAAATTAATCAAATTCGAGTTCGATTTTTCGAATTCGATTATTTATTTAAAATATGATTACTCAAAACCCACTAGTTTAAATTTCTTGTTGAATTATATCCGAATTTGATGAAAATGTCAAATTTTTTTGGGACTTTGTTTGATGCTTGGAAAACGTAAACGTAAGTGTAAGTTTACGATTAAATTATAGCTGAATTTGATGAAATGCTAATTTTTTTTTTTTTTGATTTGTTTGATGTTTGAAAAAATAAAAGTTTATATTGTTTATGTTTTATTTTTAGTTGTCTAGTATAAGTTTATATCTAGTTTATATTGAAATTTTAGCTGAATTTGACGAAAATGTTTAACTAATTAATTTTAGTTAATTTGAATAATAAACAAATCGGAATTGATTCAAATTAGATTTATTTATTTGAGTTGTTGCTATTAGTGTATATACTACATACTGGTATTCTTTATCTGTTTTTTATTTTCTTTTTTTTATTTTCTAATGATGGGATTGGGGCAATGTTTGCTATAGATGTGTTATCCCTATACAGTTGCTGTAGTTTCAAAGTTGCGATGAAATAGAAATTAAAATGTTAAAAATGTTGGTTTAAAAATGGGCAAAACTTATTGGAAATTAACCAAAAATATCCATTATTTATTTGTAGAATTTAAAAATATCCATCCTCAAAAGTTTTAATTAAAAATGATCCGATTTACTGTATATAAATCATAATATTCTTAACTAAAAATTTCAATATACTCTCGATGGCATATTACACTCTCAATGGGACGTTGGATGGCGCCTTTAGTGTGCCATCAGGAGTGCAATGCACTCTCGATGGCACAGTATATTTTTGATGGCTCGTGCAACGCACTCTCGATGGTATAATGTATTTTCGATAGCTCGCGCAATGCACTCTTGATGACATAGTGTACTTTTGATGGCGCGGGCAATGTACTCCCAATGGTACAGTATATTTCCGATGGCGCGCACAGTTCACTTCCAATGATACAGTGCACTTCCGATGGTGCACAATACACTCCCAATGGCATGTTTTTTTATTAATATTTAATTAAATATTATTATTATTTATATTTATTAATTAAATATTATTTAAATAAATATATTAAAAATTATTATTATTTTTATTTAAATCAATATAT
>JAVXUL010000009.1:4960659-4975521 GCA_035590515.1 Trichilia minutiflora | reverse complement strand
AATTAAACAGATCGACCCGCAAATCACCGGCCCGTTTGACAGCCCCGAGTGAAATCGACGTTCTATAAATTTGCTTATCACAAAAGTTTCGAGAGATCATTGTTAAATCATAAATGTTTTAACAAAAGTTGACTGTAATGAATTGATTAGGAATAAATTTTAAATTATATTTTAATTTGTGAATTTTGAAAAATTAGGAACTTTGGGATATTTAATAAAAGTTGACTGCACTGAATTATTATAAATAAGTTTAAATTATCAATAAAATATTTTTCATTTTTCATTTGCTTCTATTATTTATTGTTTTATTTCCTTTCAATTACTCCTCTTTTTTTTCAATTATGTTATTGAGCAATTAGGAACTTTGGGATATTTAATAAAAGTTGACTGCACTGAATTATTATAAATAAGGCTAAATTATCAATAAAATATTTTTCATTCTTCATTTGCTTCTATTATTTATTGTTTTATTTCCTTTCAATTACTCTTTTTTTTTTCCGATTATGTTATTGAGGTAATTTCATACATAGGGGACGTGTTTGAAAATATCCATTTTTAAGTTTCGAAGGACAAGCAGTTACTATGCATGTTATTTATTTTGCATGATAGTCGAGAATGAATTATTGACACGGGACCTACACAGAAAGAAAGAGAGATTTCTCTTGATTCCTCCTCCTTCTGCGATCACACTCGCCTCCCGGGAAATTTAATTATTAGATGGGACAATGACAAATTCCACCCGTATAGTAAATAAATTTCAATCACCCTTGCATAGATTTTAACAAAATCTCAGCCTTCAATTATTAAAAATGGTTGGCTGAGATTTTGTTAAAATCTATGCAAGGGGTGATTAGAATTTGTTTATTATGCGGGTGGAATTTATCAATGTCCCCTATTAGATTAATAAATTAATCGACCCTTTCACCCCACATAATTCCCAATTAAGAAACATTATTAATTAATAAAAAACACGAGGAAAAAAAAAAAAAAGGGAACACGTTGCATACCGTACACGCACGCGTCCCTTTATTGTTTCGTCTTGTTAACTTTAATTCTGTGTCTCGCCTCTGCCGCCTCCGCTAACGGCTAGCATTACCAAACTCAACAAACAAATAAACAAAAACTCAACTGACGTGGCCCTCCGTCAATAATAAGTTTATTGTGGACCCCACAAACCCAACAGCGAAGTCACGGACCTCAAACAGTTAACAAAACTGAATTTAATAAAAGATAACCGCTATTTGAAATCCGGTTGATATCGTTCCAGGCTTCCACTATATATATATATTATTTCTCCAAGGCAGCCGTCTCTGCAGAGAAAACACTAAACATTGCGAGCAAGAAATTTCTCGTGGAAGAGGTCCTTTCTCTCTATATAAAATTCTCTCTTTCAATAATTTTCTTATTTCGCTTTTTGCTTTATTTCGAATTATTTTAGCATTTCGGTCGCGATATTTGCGGGGATAGATTGAAATCTAGGGTTTCGAATTTGCGTGTGACCAAAAGTTCGTGAAAAAATCGTCATGTCGAATACAAAGAAGCAAGAAACCATCGACGATCTCGCAGATCAGTCAAACGGCGATGATTACACCGATGCGTCATCGGTATATTCGACCAGCGTCGAGACATCGACTGTCGGATCGCGGGAGATCGGGCTGACGGAGCGATTGACGGATATATTCGTAGACGAAGGAGACGGGGATTTGTTACTGCAGCAGAGTGATCGCGAAGATAGGGTTTTCCAGTGGCTTCAGGCTTTGGATATGCAGGTCATGGGAGCTTGTCGGGCCGATGAGAGGTTGAAGCCATTGTTGAAGTCAAACGCGTCCAGTGGCATCGCCGAAGATCGGTTGTTGGCTCATCTGAGTCAGGTACACGTGCCAATTCTTTATGGTGGTGATAAAATTCCATCATTTCAATATTTTTTTTTTTTTGTGGGTGTGTGGGTGTGTGACATTTGTATCTGTTTGGGCTAACGATTGATTCATTTGTTGGTGTATGATTTGATTTGATAAAATAATAGCACTTTGAGCCGTCGGAAGTGTGTATGCTAGCAAGGTGTTTTTGCATACCGCTTGTTTCAATCCGAGTAGGGAAAATCGACAAGCAGGGGACTCTATTATGCCCTACTTCCGTAAGGTAACTGGATTATCGTGTCTCTATGTGCCTATGGATCTGATTGAAGCATGATTATTGGTTTTGGTTTTGATATTTTGTTTGTTTATTTTCTGTCTAATTGTATAATTCATTACTAAAGAAAAAATCTGCGGTTTAAATTGTCAATGACATATTTGATCATGTAATGATCTGCGTAACCTTATTCCTACTTAATAAAGGAGTAGAAGAACATGAATATAAGCTGATTCTTATATTATTTATCTTTAGATTTTATGTTAAATCTTCGATTTTATATGTTGGTTATATATCATTTGTATTTGAGATATTTGGATAAATATTGATGATATTATTTTTATTCTTGTTATAGCTTTGTTCCATTACAATGTATCAATCTTAAGTGCAAAAAGCCATTGCTGTGTTTGATCAGGAGGCTGCCTTTTTTCTTTAAAGTTCTTGATGTAATTGTTATATGATTTAACAACTTAGTGATGGTGGATGCCAAGCTGTCTTTATGGATGTGATGGTGCACTTTGCAGCTCTCTGAGAGCAATTTAATTGCTCTATTATCACAGTAATGCTTCAATATCACATGCTGGCAGCTGGTTTAAAATATACATGATAAAAATTTTCTGATGTTTTGCAGTATGTTGAGAATGTTAATATACCTTTAAGTTTGCAAGTTAGTATATCAGATGCTCATGTACTGATTTATTTAGACCAGTATGACTTCCTTTTGCTTTGCTATTTAATGGTGAAATCAACATTGTCTCTCAAAGTTGAAAAAAAAAAAATTTGCGGCTTCCTTTTTTGATTTTTTAATCATTTTGATCATTAATGCTCTTTTAACATGATCATCGCCATAGAAAATGTATGATAACTATTATTGAATTTGTTTTACGTTCTTGTGACCCTACTTTTGACTTATTGGAGTATACAGATTTCAAGAATATTTGTTTTGATAAATTACTTTGCTAATAATTTGGAGGAATGGAGGTTTAAGAATATTATGGCATGTAGATATAGTGCTAGATAAAACCGGTCGTAGTGAACATTTTAGTTTCGATTGTCATTTTATTCATTTTGAGTCTCAAGATTCTTGCCTAGGAGTGTATTTCTTGGTTAATATTCGCTAGCATTGACAATTTTGTATGTTACAAGTAATATTGTTGGAAAGTATGTCCAGTAGTGGTGGATGATGATAGAAATTGTAGGATTGTATATTTAGTTTATTGATGGTGATAATGTTCACACTTCCAAATAAATATATCTTTTGACTTGTAGGTAAAGTGGGCGTTTTCTATAATGATCTCTGAATTAAGGGGAGTAAAGGTAGTTTCATCTCCTATATTATATGGTTTGCTGCTGCTTTTTGCATATATAGGGTCCATATTTCAATTACATCAAATTGAGTGTTACACCTTGACTTTAATATGCTTTTGATGCTTAGTTAGTGAATATTAATAGTCTGCACTTTTTTGTCAAGAAATTTGTTGGCCTTTGAAATGTTGATTTTGATTTTTTGCATTGTTTTTGTGTCTATCTTCGCTGTTTTTCTTTTCTATTTGATGTTATCTGTCCCTCAAATACCTTTATATTTCTATTTAAATTTTCTGTGAAATGAGTGGTTTAACTTATAACAACGTATTTCATTGGACTCTGAAAGCTATGATTACACTGTCAAAACCAACAATATATGCAGTTTTGTTTGCTTGTGTTAATAAACAACACAAAAACTGTAAGGTTTTTTCTGGATTGGGTACACCATAGGAGTTCAGATTTATCTAATAGCTAAAATTTAAGTTCCTACCATATGCACGGATGATAATCATGAGTGGTTTGGATGTGGATGCCTTTTCTAGAACATTGATGGATTACTCGTTGATAAGTTATATGCAATATGTTTCAGGGGTGAGGTAATAGGTAGCTCTCCATTAGGCAGCAGCAATTGTGGATTTTTTCATAGGCATACGTTTGTGATATCTAGCAGCCATTATATGATTACAGAGATGAGCTATCTAGTAGATTATTAAGTCTGTTATGAGCCAATTGTCTAAAGGGCCCGATCTTCCTGCCTTTATAGGAGCTCCTTGGAGTTAATTTATATGGTTTATGAACTCCTATTTTTCGTATAATATATTTAGTTTCTTGTTGCTTTTGATAATCTCTTATCTGGATCTGTAGGCACTTCCCTGCTTTATCTTTCTTTTTTTTTTTCAAAGGTGCTTCTTTTTTATTTTTCTGTTTCCTATTTCTCAAAGGTTTCCATGTGTTTCATACTTGTGCAGAGGGAATATCAGTCTTACGATCTTGCCAACATCTGATCTGCGCACCTCATTCATTGGGGATGATGGCCATACCGAGAGACTACTTACTCTAAGTAGTAAATCTGACTGCTCCGCTGTTGTAATTGATGATATCCCAGCAGACAATTCTGGACGATCTTTCTTTATAAAGAGTCCAGATGGCAGAACTGCATACTTCTGGTGCTCGGAAAAGTCTAAGCTGTTGGGAATTGAATTGATTTCAAAGGTGTATGATTTTTCCAATAATATATTGAGCTATTGATTTTACTATGATTGGTATGGGTTTAATCTTTTCTTCTTGTTAACAGATGAAGGACTTAATCAGGAGGAAACCATCAATAGCTGAATTAACTGGAATCAGTGAGTCACGCCTTGGGTACCTAGCAACACATCTCCGAGCCTATCTTGTGGGATCGTCACTGACCAATGCCCGTTCAGGTTGTTCGAGTTCGCTGGCTTATTCTTTTGGTATCACGTCTGATTTATCTGATTCAACAAAAAATGTTCAATGTTCATCCACATCACTAAAATCCTTGCGATCCCGGCACTCAGGAAGTCAAACATTAAAGGCCAATTCACTCTACCAGGGTAGCCTTAGTCCAAGATCAAGTTCCTTTAAAGAGGGTCTTCCCAGAAACTTTTCCTCGTTAAGGAGTGCTGCTAGAGAAAAGTTAAGGCGTCGGGCGGGTGGCCATTTGTCAGCTGTTGACAACTTGACTGTAACTTGTCCAGTTACTACTGCTGAATCTTGTTCCAATCCATCCAAAACTGATGTCATTCCTGACACCCAGAGTTGCCAATTATCTTCGGGTTTTCTAGAATCACTAGGTGAGCTGGCTGTCCCTCTGACTTCAGACCTGGTAACCCAAGTCCCATCCATAGGCTCACCGCTTTTCTCTCCTTACTACTGCTGGTGTCCCCTAGGTTCATCATCGTTGCAATTTCCAGCAACTCCTCCACAACTACCACTAAGATCTTCGTGTGAATCACCTTCAGTCCCACCATTATCGTCTCTATTATCAGTCAATGGGTCCTCCAGTTTGTTGAAGCCAATACCAATTCCACCTTGCAATCTTACTGATATTCCTTCGCTGGATTTTCCAGCATTTCTTCCTGAACCATTAGTTCGGTTGCAGATGCCAAGTTCTCAGCAGATCCCGACTTTCACGCCGTTAATTTGTGATCCAATTGTTCACGTTCCAGTTATTGATGTTTGTTCTTCTGGTCAAGGTTACCTGGTAAGTGCTGGTGCTGCCATTTCAACAACTATGCCTCCTTTGCACTCGAAACTTGTGAACCCAATGATTCCTGAGAGCGATTCTGTGGTGGAAAATGGTGCAAGAGAGACCCTGAGGCTGCTGATAAGTAGTTCAAGCCAGACCAACCCTCCATTGATGGAAGTACTCCCTGCTGTTTTAACCAGTACGAAGGAGACACAGACTATGTTTGTTACTGGTAGCTGGGGTCTCTATTGTGGAACCAGAGATGTTGATGCAATCAGGGACAGCATTGCCTTAGTTTCGTTGTCTGCAAGTTCAACAACTGGAGATACCATTGTTGTAAATAGATGTGACAGCCTCGAGAAGTTGGATGCACAGCCGGAAGATTCAAATGTTGTTATTAGCGGACATTGTTCAGATGAGGAGAGTACCGTTTCAGCGAATTTGAATGAAGAAAGGACAGATTGATAGAGTACCGTTTCAGCGAATTTGAATGAAGAAAGGACAGATTGATAGAATGCTCCTTTGCTATTTGTTTCTATCTTTTGTAGATCTCTACGAGCGTTGTTCCCAAATGTAGATATATATAGCTGCAGCTGTGACATCTGATTTGTAATTAGTGCAATGCAAGTCCTGCTTTTTTGTCACTTAATTTTCTTAAAGTTTTTTTTTGATTAGAATGTATGTGTAATTGCTCGGTACTTGTTTCTTCCTTTATTTATCATTTAATGTGTTAAGCAATTATTACTCGTAGGCAAGATTTTTGCCTGTGGATCTACGCGGTGAAATTGGCTGTTTATAATTTGTTGGTCTAAACACCCTTCTTGTACAGCTTCTATAAAATAGCATTGTGTATGCATTCGAATAAATGCGCAGAGACACACGAATAATATTTTATTATATACAAATGAATGTTTAAAATATTATGCTAGTGTAACTAAAAGTATTTGAAATACGCAAATATTGTTAATTTAGTTTATTAATTTAAGCAGGATTATAAAAAAAAATTATTATATGATAAAAATTATTAATTTATTAAATATTATTTTATATGTTATATTATAAATTGTAGAAGCAGAAATTGTAATATACCTATGACGAACGCTGCGAATTTGGTGATTACATCGAATGCACAAACAACGCTAAGACTGTAAATTCTGTCGGCAAATAGATGGCGATGTGCATCTGCCGTACGTGAAAGCCACAGTATGCCACCGCTGACGTTGAAATTACAAGAAAAGCAATGTTGTGCTTCAATCAAATTGTTACTGTTACTCCAATTAAGGCACCCTGCTTTACAAGAAATATTTCAATCAAGGGGCCAGGTGGATTGGGGTAAGCCAATTTATAGGAATTGAGTTTTCTTGCCATTTTCATTTACCGCAATTTTTGGCTTAGAAAAAAGTTCACTTTTGTTAGGTTTTTCTCTGTCTTTTGAATAAATTTGATGGTGGTTGTTGCTATAAGATTTTATTTGATTTTATGATATTATGGAAATTCAAGAGGAGTCATTTTATCATTTAGTACAAATATGTTTAATTTTTTTATGGGTCTTGTAATTTGTTTGTGGAGTTGTAGCTGAATTCACAATTTGAGAATTTTGAGATGAATATAATTGAATTATATTTTTTAAGACTACTCATTTGTTTCTTGTTTTGCACTCAGAGGTTGTCTGATCGAAGTTCCTACTGAGTTTATCAAAATTTTAGAATGTTTCAAGAGCCCGTGGATCAGAAACTAAAGGAGCCTGTGAATCATTCTGAAGGACAAACTCATCTCTGAGAGCAGCCAAGATCGATTAATCCAGCTCACATGCAAGCTCAGCACTCATGATACAAATATTGAACACATCTGCGACTGATCAAGTGTTTCCAGTCATGTACAGCCTCAGAAATTTCAAGCAGTAGTTAGTTACATGCTTACTCTTTGTATACATTACATTCACCTTTCTTAATCAAGAAATTAAGATTATTTTCTACTGCAATACAGAAACCTACAATTTTCTGGATTTCGACTTCTTAGACATAATCATTAGTAATTAAAGAAACCAGACAGTCTAAAAGCAACAGTGCAGATTAGCTCTTTTCTTGTTGCCCGATTCTTGCGTGAAAGAGAGAGATCTACAAAAGACCTATTAAAATGAAGTGAATTAAACACATCTGAAGAGTGAAAAAAACAGAAGCTTATTTACTTGCTTGGCAAATCACTTGTTTTCAGACCTACTTCCCGAAGGAATATCCAAATGGGCGATCTGATTATTAAATATTTTGAATGTACTTGATGGTTAACCGGCATTAATTGGCTAGCATTTTTTAGCCGGCCAGGCCTCTTTTCGTTCATGAATATGTCTTCTGTTAATGGAATTCAACTCTCATCGCGTTATATTGGATGCTCCCCAACTGTGTAGCATCGTATCATGCTCCAAGTAAAGATCGTCCGACAGTCCTTTTAGTACTTCAGAAAAATAAAATTTGAACATTTGCAGTCGATCTCGATCTCGATCTCGATCATGCCATTATGTACTTTATTTAAGATATGATTATGTCTTTTGTGATCATTTACTTGAATGTTTGCATTCTGGTCCATATATTAAATGATTCACATTATTTGTCCTGAAATGTTAAAGTTAATATATTTATGCAGAAGCAACATAGTAATTAGAAAGAAAGAGCTTGAAGTCAATGGATTCGTGTGTGTGTGTATATATATATATATATATAACTGCTTAAGTTATCTAGATATCAGATATGTAGCAGTGCAGTTTATTTCAAAGATCAAGAGATGAAGCAAAATCCCGTATATTTTCTTAGTACAGTGGAGTTTGGTTTAAAACCTACTTGGAAATTAAATGATGTAAGAACGTTAACGCCTGTGAAAAAAAAAATAATGAGAAAAATTCAATCCAAATTCGAAACAGTTATCCCATGGTTGATCATCGACTGCCACATATAGTTGGGTAGTTATCAACCAATAATCTATTTTTCTCTATAATAAATAAATAAAAGGGTCTTAACTTTTGATTTTATATATGAATACTTTCTTCGTACATGGAATTATTATATAACAATAGGATTTCGATGCTTGCTTACGACATAATTATGTGTGGGTCGACTAAGCTCAACAACCAAGTAATGGCCAAATTTCTAATGATGGTGAAAAATATTCACCATTACGGAAAGTGGGAACTTCAAAATGCATAAGAAAGTGGCAGATAATTAAAATGAAGATCATGTAGCCACCGGAGTTCCATTACAGATTCGACACTACAGAAACACGATCTCTCCACCACTCACTTAAAATTCTTTTAAGTAATGTGTCATTCATGGGCTGAATAACTCGAGAAAAAAAATTAAGTGTGGAAGTCCAGCACGTTACAAGCACTCAAAATTATAAATTAAATTTCGTATATGGATGTGTGTGTGTATATATATATATATATGCACATCTCACTTCCTCCACTCTTTATCTCTCTTCCATGTTTACCATCAACAACCATCAATTCGGAGTTCAATGCTGTAAGATTGTGACATTAATTAAAGTCCCTCATATGCCAGAAAACCACATGATTTCACTACAAGATGACACGAAAATAAAAGAGAAAATGATGATATCCATTAACTAGCGAGATCTTGACTTCAAAGCATCCAGCTGTGAGCTGGACTGGAGTTTATGTTACAAACCCAAATCCTTGTACGCTACACAACTATAAATATGTATAACATCATAATTGCATGTAGAAGCAGCTGCCACCTATATTTCTAAGGAAACATAGAAGAAGTTGATTTATCATCGCACCAAATTTTCCAGACATGGCAGTTTTGTGTTCCATAAATACCTTATTCCAATCAGTTTGTGTTTTTCTGCCAATCTTTATGGTGAGTTGCACTCCTCCGGAGGATCCAATTAAATGTTCATTTAAAAATTCCAACTGCACGATCACAAACTCCTACGGCATGTTTCCCGATCGCAGCCTGTGTAAAGCAGCTAATGTATCGTACCCAACTTCAGAACAAGAGCTGATTTCAGTTGTATCAGCAGCAACCATGGACAAAAGAAAAATGAAGGTGGCAACTCGTTTCTCTCACAGCATTACCAAGCTTGTTTGCCCAGATGGATCAGATGGGTTGCTTATAAGTACGAAATATCTGAACCGTACATTAAAAGTCAATGTTGAGGCAATGACAATAACTGTGGAAAGTGGCGTGACATTGCGACAGATAATCAACGAGTCCGCCAAGGCCGGTCTGGCGTTGCCGTATGCACCGTATTGGTGGGGATTGACGATTGGAGGCATGCTTGGTACGGGTGCGCATGGGAGTTCATTATGGGGAAGAGGAAGCTCGGTTCATGATTATGTGATTGAATTGAGAATTGTCAGTCCAGGAGTACCTGAAGATGGATATGCAAAGGTTCGAGTGTTAGATGAGAATGATCGAGATTTTGCAGCAGCTAAAGTTTCACTTGGTGTTCTTGGAGTTATTTCTCAGGTATATATGGTTATGAATCTTATGATGTTCCATGCATTGTTTAAGGATAATCAACAGTTTGGCTTTTTCTGACGAAGTTTTCTGTGTGGTGGTTGTTCCTTAATGGCAAAATTTATAGTTACTGAAACCAAACACTAGATCCAGTTATCAAATATATAACTATTCAATTATATTAATATATAAATTTAAACATTTTCAATTGCGAATGAGCTAGATGACTTCAAATCTCTTATATCATTCACAAAATTTACACTTTAAACAAATTAGTGTTTGATATGCGCAAGTTAATTAAATTGGTGAAGTTTATTTTACGTGGTACAAAAACTTTGATATTTAAATTTCGCTTGTACTAAAATTAAAGAGGAATTTTGTTTTATTTATTATAATATTACAAAAGAATAGTCTACCGAATGTCCGGAATTTCTTGCACTGCACTCCTAAATCATAGTATATATATACTTGCGATTTCTGTGACATAAACAATTCAAATTGAGAGGAAACTCAAAAGGAAAATTTTTGTGCGAATTTGAATGAGATCAGAGTATGGAAACTTTTGAATGTTCTGTATAGGTTACTCTGAAGTTGCAACCTCTCTTCAAGCGATCCATCACATATCAGATTAAGAATGATTCAGATTTGGGAGATGAAGCTACTAGTTTTGGCCGTCAACATGAGTTTGCGGACATAGTTTGGTACCCAAGTCAACGAAAGGCAGTCTATAGAATTGATGATCGGATATCCCCAAACACTTCCGGCAATGGTTTATACGATTACATTCCATTCCGCTCCACGCCTTCGCTCACTTTGGCCGTACTCAGAACTGCAGGTTAGACTGTATTAATGAATTCGTTGAAAAGATGAGTTCTTCTACATATTTTCGTAGCTTAATTAATTAATCTGTCTTGTTTAATTTTTATCAGAGGAGAATCAAGAATCTACGAATGATGCCGAAGGGAAATGTATTGGTGCCAAACTTATTACGTCAACACTGACCTCATCTGCATTTGGTCTAACAAATAATGGTATTGCTTCCAACATTTTGCAGAAAACTTAATAACTGGTTCTCACTATTTGCAAGCTTCATCAGACATCGCGTGATGAGATTAATTAATAATTTGTTCTAACAGGGATACTCTTTACGGGCTATCCTGTAATTGGACTTCACAATCGTCTTCAATCATCCGGTACTTGTCTAGATAGTCTGGAAGATTCCATGATCACCGGATGCCCTTGGGATCCTAGACTGAAGGGCGAGTTCTTTCACCAAACCACATTCAGCATCCGATTGTCCGTCGTCAAAAATTTCATAGAGGACATTCAAAAACTAAGAGAATCACAGCCAAAATCATTATGTGGTCTAGAACTCTATAATGGAATTCTCATGCGATATGTTAAAGCTTCAACTGCTTACTTGGGAAAACAAGAAGATTCATTAGATTTTGATATAACATATTACAGAAGCAAAGATCCAATGACTCCAAGACTTTATGAAGACATACTTGAAGAAATAGAACAACTCGCAGTGTTCAAATATGAAGGATTTCCCCACTGGGGAAAAAATAGAAACCTGGTATTTGATGGGATCATCAAGAAATACAAAAATGCACAAGAATTCTTGAAAGTCAAAGAAAAATATGATCCATTAGGGCTATTTTCTAGTGAGTGGACAGACCAAGTTCTTGGACTGAAAGATGGGGTGAACATAATAAAAGAGGGATGTGCATTAGAAGGATTGTGTATTTGTTCCCAGGATATTCATTGTGGATCAAAAAAAGGGTATTTCTGTCGACCGGGAAAAGTTTACAAGGATGCAAGAGTTTGTACTCGTGTAACTTCTTCTAAAAGGATTTGAGCTTCACTTAGACTATAAATATACTTATTTAATAAAATTTTATTATTTATTTAATAATTTCGATTGAATGTGAAAATATTCTTAAATGAAAATTATTATTTTCCAAAGGTATAAAGGCATTAAAATCTTATCATACCTTTTATTTAGAATGAATTAATGAAGAAAAAACACAACATTTAACGCTATTTTAATAAATAATTTTATTAAAACTGTGCCATCTAAAATGTGGAAACTCGAAAAAAAAATTTTAGCATTTATTTTAGAATGAATTCATTTCACAACACTCACAGAAATAAAATATTCAACTTTCTTTATTTTAAAAATTGATAACGCGTGATGTTGGCATGTCTCCCAAGATATATACGAGACATAAGTTGTTCATTGAATGCCGTGGGCCACAAGGGTATTTTAGTCATTCTGTGGGGGAGATGTTAGGGATTGAAAATAACGTGGTTGTATTTGTTTGGGATTTGACAAAAAATGTCCGATGTATATAATATAAAATCAAAAACACCCGTCCTAAATAATATTCGATAAAAAATGATCTATTTTACTGGTTTTTCACTAAAATATTTTTTTTAATAAATTAAATTTTTATTAAAATCACTAAATCCTAATTTTTCCTTACTCAATTCTCCGGTTCTCCCCCTTTTCACCCACCACAACTACCATCATTACACTTCAAATTTCCAACATCATCAAATACTTCAACAAAGTTTTATAAGATAATCTCGAAATTATAACTATATATATTATTTATTTTTAGTAATAATTTATGTTTTAGATTTGAAATTAGATTATTTTAATTTTTTAAATTATGTTTAATATTATATATTGAAAAAGAATGAGAATGAATACATTGTGAGAATATTTTGAAAGTGTATAACCGGAGAAAACATGATTGGAAGTCAAGAATTGAAAAAAAAAAGAGGAAAAAATAAATAATGAGGGGGTTTTGTTAGAGGTGTGCGAAGCACACCAATTTACGCTCCTGTGCGCGCACTCGGGGGAACAGTTTCCCGTGGCACGTCCTGTGCATGCTCTAGGGGGATAGTACCCACCCTGTTTTTTGGTTTTTCATTTTTTTATTTTTATTTTTATTTTTAAAGTTAAATTAATTATTTTAATTTTAATTATTAAATTTATGGAATTAATTTAAACAAAAAAATTATTAAAATTATTTAATATTTTGAGTATAATTTTTATATTCTTAAATTTTTTTATATTAGTAATATTATTCAACTATTTAAGATTATTTTTTAATAGATATAAATAAATTTAATTTGTTAATGCAGTAATTAATTTATTTTAATATATAAAATATGTATATATTAATTTATTCGATGATAATAATAATAATAATAGTTGAGATGATAATATCTTAAATATTTGATTAAACTTTATGATCACTATAATATTATATTTAATTATTTAAATTAACTCTATTATCAATTTTACTATATTATTTAGGTAGAAAAATGAATTCATATTTTTGAATTAATGAATATATTTTTTTATTGATAAAAATTCATTATATAAAAAATTATGACATTGATTAGCTTAGAATTATTATTATGTTCTCATATTGAATTAATAATATATAATTGACTTGTTGACAGTTGAAGATGTTCATGTTGAAGAGAACCGAGGGGAACCACGTTGAGAGTGATGTGACATCATTATCATATTTTTGTAAAATTAGACTGATACGTGAGAAATTAACTACGAATCAGTAGATTTTATTCAGATAAACGTGCCTAGGTCATTTCCTTAACATATCGCCTGATTTGTGTTTTTCTAGTTGTTTGATACATCACGTACATTAACATGAGATTCATACTATAGATGATTGTGACAATAAGATATGGTTTAATATTGAAGGTAATCTGATACGATTTAGTCAAAAGAAATTTGCACTTATTACAGGGCTGAGATTTCGTACCATCTCTAATATCCAATCACATAGTGATCGACTTTGAGAACTATATTTCAATGGGACTGAGGTGATTACTTTGAACACAATCAAAGAAGTATATTACCAGATTGACTTGAGTCGGATAGATGATCTTGATGCGGTGAAGCTATCGCTCTATTTTTTGTTAAAGCGTATTGTTTTGGGTAGAGGATCCAGATATCAATCAAGTATATCAATTTTAAGAATTCTTGACGATCTTGATGAGTTCAATCGATATCTATGGGGTTCAGTCAGCTGGACATGGACTATCCAATCATTACATAACGTTTTCATGATATATGTTACTGGCGACAAGATGACCCAGCTCGTGAAGAAAAACAAAAGGCCAAAGATAAGAGCAGTAAAGAAACAACAAGGATTCTAGTAAAGTATAATTTACAAGGATTTCTGCTTGCATTTCAGGTAAACTTTAATAACTTAATTTTTTTCATTTAAATTCCTCCATTATAGTATGATAATATAACAAAGCATATTCCATGTTTGAAGTTATGGATTTATAAAGTCGTTGATACATCGATCCTAAATTTGGCAAGAAAATTTAACGATTGTGTACCTCGCATGCTACGGTGATGTTCATTGTCAAGAAATGTTCAATCGAGAGGTCTGTATGATCACTTATTCGGACCAAATACGGTAAGTCATTCAAACCTTAAATAAATATTGTTTTTGTATCGATAAATGGATTAGTAATTTTTTTTTTATTTACAGTCACCTACAGTGTTACAAAGTATGAAAGAAACTTCCGAAGAATGGTATGAGGCATATTATATATGTTACATGAATATGGTTGGTGAACCATCAGGCGAGTTGATACAACCAGTCTTGGCAAAGAGGTTCAACGCCACAATACACGGCAAGACAAGCTACACATGCCTAATGGTCCAATTACAAGGCAGCAAGTTTCAAA
>JAVXUL010000009.1:4946230-4956924 GCA_035590515.1 Trichilia minutiflora | reverse complement strand
ACTTATTTACTGCTGTTATCAGCTATATTTTTCTGTTTCTATTTCTATTCTTCCCCTTCCCGCAAAAATTATGGTCCCTTTTCTTGAGGTAAGTCCTAAGCTAAGCAATTTTTGAAGCTCATTTGATTTGAATCTATAAATTATCTTGCATGCAATTCAAGTCATATGATCGAACGATTTAGTATTGGGTTTATAACTGATGACTGGCTTTCCTTTTGACATCGGTTTTAGGGTTTGAATGTGGTCTGGATTTCCAACTATTTTTGGCCCTTATCGTTTTACCTTTTTAAATGTTAAAATGGTTTTGGAATTTATAAATTTGGGGTTTATTAATTCTATATATTAGCTGTTCGTAAATTTCGTTTGGGTAGGAAATTTAGATTTGGGCATTATTAGTATATAATTAAGAAAGGATGTAGATAATTTTTCTTTGATTAAACATTTTCACATGTGAGGTTGGTGAATGCTTTTTAGCATTTACCCTACAAAAGTGTAATTATACAACTTCGCTTCCCTGAGTAATACTACGAGTCTTAGTGGAGTGGAGTCGATACTATAAGCTGTGCTCTTTGATATGAAAATGAGTATCTGAGGTGGTGGTTGGGTATCCATTCTTGATACGTGGCTCAAAAGATAAATTTTTATTATTGTGTTCATGCACATTTCTGTGGGCTGTTTTCATTTGGTGATTTTGGTACTGTTTCAGGCAGTGTTGTTGGATGATAAACTCCAGAATTTGAAACAGTCATGGCAGAGAGCACAGAAGTTGAGGAGCAGGTGGATCTTGATGAAGACAATTACATGGAAGAGATGGACGACGATGTTGAAGAGCTACTAGATGATGATGGAGAAGGAGATGGGGATGGAAATGTTGAAGAAAATGATGAAGAGTATGAATACTCAAAAGCTGGGGTGAATGAGAAAGATCAATCACCAGGAGCGAGTAGAAACTGTAATGATACTGAACATCTGGAAAATGAAGAAAAGCCCTCTGCTTCCTTCAGTGAAGATGAGAAAGAGAAGCATGCCCAACTTCTTGCCCTTCCTCCTAATGGTTCTGAAGTTTTCATTGGTGGACTTCCTAAGGATGCATCAGAAGAGGACTTGAGTGATCTATGTGAACCAATAGGCAATGTTTTTGAGGTTAGAACTGTTAATTTCTGTGCTTACGACATTTAGGAACTTTTCTTTTAACTGTTATATTCATTGTTGGTGTCATTTTGAATTATTTTTACAGGTGAGGCTAATGAAAGACAAGGACAGTGGAGAAAGCAAAGGTTTTGCTTTTGTAGCATTCCAATCAAAAGAAGTTGCAAAAAAGGCCATCGATGTGTTGCACAGTAAAGAATTTAAGGTGGTACAAATGCTTCTCACAATTTAACTTAGGGTCCATTTGGATCTACTAATTAACACAGCATAAGTACTAAATTAAGAAACATAAGTACTTATCCATGTGTTTGGCTGCTTGTTTTGAAAGTTCTCATCAAATTTAATTAGCACTAGGGATGATTTTAGATTAGCACATGATTATATGCTACCTTAAATAGCATTCGAAGTGCTTCATAAGTAGCACTAGGAATTTAAGTGATTTTTGTCTAGAAGTGCTTGAATAAAAGCACTCAAATGCTTAAGCACTGTGGAACATAGCGTTTTTCCTTTAGCACACCCAAGCAAATCATTAGCCTTTGGAAGTAGAGATACTAGGGGTGATTTTGTTCTGTCTCATGGTTGCTTCGTTTATACATCTTGATTGGTATTTTCTTTGTGATGCGTATCATTTTTGTAGGGTAAAACAATAAGATGTTCGCTGTCAGAAACTAAAAACAGATTGTTTATTGGTAATGTTCCAAAACGCTGGACAGAGGATGAGTTCCGAAAAGTATTTGAGGATGTTGGTCCTGGAGTTGAAACCATTGAGCTCATAAAGGTAACATTTTGGATTAGATAATGCTTTTATCTTACAAAAGTAAAGTTGTAACTGCTTGCATTGCTTTCTTTAATTGTTTGTTCTGATTACAGGATCCTCAAAATCCTTCTCGTAATAGGGGTTTTGCCTTTGTTTTGTATTACAACAATGCCTGTGCTGATTATTCAAGGCAGAAGATGACTAGTGCAAACTTTAGGCTGGATGGGAATACCCCAACCGTCACATGGGCAGATCCAAAGAGTACACCTGATCATTCTGCTGCTGCGTCCCAGGTAAAATCCAAAAGAATTTGAACATTATGAGTCTTTCAAGTTTATCTGAATTTGCTTTCATAAAGGGTCCATCACTTCATTTTTCTCTGATCTTGATATGTCTTCCATATTGTTAGTTGATATACTTTCAGAAATTTAAGAGCCTAGAGAACGACTTGACTTAAAAAATGGACCAGTTGGCATGCTTATCCATATTATGAGGTAGTAGATAGGTCACTTACGCAAATAATATGCTGAGATTGTTGGATTTTCTTTTTCTTTTTTGTTTTGGGGTTGAATAAATATCTGCTTCAATTTCTTCTGTCTATGAGGCTAAATGTGAAACTACTGACACCTGGGGGTAATTCCTTATTGAAGGCCTTTGATGCTTCAATTTCTAAGGGCTACTTTGGACTGCTTAAAGTTGATGGTAAACTTGAAATGATAATTCTCAAGTTAACAGGTTCTTTGTAGACTTATTTTTAAAAAAATCTTTGCCTATCCATTTGTGTAAGGATTGCTCAGACCATATTTTGTTTTTACTGCCTGTTTTGCTGCTGAATAATGGTAAGAAATTGGTCTAATGGTATGCACTATTAATTCGAGATTCCAGGTGAAGGCTCTTTATGTGAAAAATATACCTGATAACACAGCTACTGAGCAACTAAAAGAACTATTCCAGCGCCATGGGGAAGTGACAAAAGTGGTTATGCCTCCTGGAAAATCTGGAAAACGTGATTTTGGGTTCATTCATTATGCTGAAAGGTCAAGTGCATTAAAGGCTGTCAAAGATACTGTGAAATATGAAATTGATGGTAAGTCTCTTACCCATATCCCAGGTTTTGTGTTGGCTAACCAAGGAAATGTGAAAACGAACCTGTTGTTCCTGACTCCAATGTCTATTGTTGACTGCTTGTTGGTTCTTACTCTTACGAAAAAAACAGGGATTGAATACAATACATCAATTTATTGTTATATATATATATTTTTTAAGTTTTTAGTTAAATATTTCAACTATTTTATTTTTAGGTAGATGTTTCAAGATTTAAAGGTTCAAAGTTTCAAAAGTTTCAAGTTTTGCATTGGGGGTTTCAATTTTTATATAAGATATTTCAAGTTGTACTGTTAAAAAAAAAACAGATATAACAATACATTGATGCATTGAGTCCAAGTCTCGAAAAAAGATATGCAAGTTGTATATTTGGTAATATACATTTGTGCAGCTATCCCAGGTGCCAATAGGTAAAATAGTGTTTGATTTCTTCCACTTCATACTTTTGTCTCAAAAGAATGCAGTTCCTTTGATTACTTTGAAGGTTTCTTTTGTTTGGCAGACTATAATTCCTAGAATAAGAAATTTCATGGACTTGAACTGCAGGCCAAGAATTGGAAGTTGTTCTTGCAAAGCCTCAAACGGATAAAAAACTTGAAGGAGGTTTTCCCTACAGTGCTGGAGTTTCTCCAAGCCATTTACCACATTCTGGGTATGGTGGCTTTGCAGGGGTTCCATATGGCTCTGTAGGTGCTGGACTTGGGGTTGCTGCTAGTTTCCAGCAGGTTTTTGTGTTTATGTGCAATCTTTTTTGCTTTGACAAAGGTTCATCAATTGTTAAAACTGATCTCAATCATTTACATGTGAGCAGCCCGTTATATATGGTAGGGGTCCAATGCCAGCAGGAATGCATATGGTGCCAATGGTTTTACCAGATGGTCGAATTGGCTACGTTCTGTAAGTTGCTTTTTGATTTGGTAGTATACAACTATGCATCAATAATACATGCTTGAAGAGGGAACTAATTTGAATATTCCTTTTGCTATTTGGCGATTGTGCAGTCAGCAGCCCGGAGTACAGATGCCATCTCCTCGACCACGGAGAGTTGATCGGGGCAATGTTCCTCGTGGACATGGAGGACGAGGTGGAGTTGGTGGCGGTGATGATGGCAACCGCGGCAGAAGATATCGTCCCTACTAGTAGGAGATTGTACAAACATGTAGTTTGTTTTTTGGGAGAAATGAGAACCATCTTAGATGGATGACTGGTTCACACCACAATAACATTTTAAATACCTCTCACTTATTTTTCCTTCACTGTTCCGACTTTCTCTTCTTCAGTCCACTGATATTGAACTCTTAATATTTATCCAAAATTAGAGATAGTATTCGTTTTATTCTTTCCCAAAGTAGAATCTATCAAAATAAGTCACCAATAATTGTATTTCATAGAATTCAAATATAACAATTAGAATGAGGATATGTGTGATTAAAATACTATAGAGCTTTTCATTAAACATCAAATTATAAATAAACAAGTGGGTATAAAAGATTAGCGATCAGGTAAAATTGAAGCTCCACACATTTTGTACTTTACCAGATAATTTATTGCGTGTCAATATGGTTGATGCTTCCTTCTTCTCGGGGCCCATGGCCTAAGCAAGAAACAGAATTTTATACTTTTTGAAACCACATTTGGAAGAAATCGTAAGCAACTTTGTAAAGCGAACTACCTTTTTCGATTGATATTAGCTTTGAGTTCTGCTTTTCTTCGCTAAAATCGTAAGAATTAAGCAAACACAGTTATGAAAAGGAGCATGGTACGGAAATAATGAATTGTATTTTGCACCAGAGTGTTCAGGAAAATTGATTCATTTCGTTATTCATAACATCTATTGCAGAAATAAGAAAGGTAGCCCACGTACTTATTTCTAGGCATCCGACAGTTAATCTTATTTCCCTTGACAATCCATGTAGCAGAAGGGAGAAAGAATTAAAAGCAAATGTCTGAATCAAAGTTTTCAGCTAAGAATTGACTTTTTAAAAAAATGAATATTTAAAAAAAAATATGATTTACGTTACGTATTGTTTATTAGAAGTGGAGTTTAATATTTTTTTAAATTAAAATTTTTTTATTACGCATTCAAAATTTTATAATAAATTTTCTAATGAAAACTTAAAAAATAACTTAAATTTTAAAATTTTTGAAAAATATAATAACAAATTTGGTGATAGTAAAATACCATGTTATATACCTAATTTCGTCCTTATATATTAAAATATATTATAAAAATAATAATGACATGTATATAGACTCATTTATAACAAATAAATATGCTAATATTATATTATTTTAAATAAATAATTTTTTATATGTAAAAGGACATAATAATATAATGCCGACAGATTTATTTTCATAAATAGAATTTGTATATAATTTTATATTTTTAGCATCATTTATTTTTAAAACAGTATGACTAAACACAAACATTTCTTAAAGTAGTGAAAAAATTAATTTGAAAACTCAAAATAATTAAATATGATAAAGTTTGAATTAGTCATCGATCTCACATCTAATGTCAACAAATGAAAAAAAAAAAAAAAAGATCCATAAGGTTTCTATTCCCCCTTGCAAATATTGATTTAAAAAATCAAAAGTTTTAAATAATTAAGTTGGCCCAATTGATAATATTGAATTATTATGAGATTGTGTAGCTTAACTGATAGATTGCTTCACCATTATCATAAATATTATTAATAAAATAGATAATTTTTAAAGGGAAATATTTCTCCACCATTCTAGATGACGACGATTGTATTAAAAAGTTTAGGACAACAAAGAAAGAGAGAGAGAAGAATTTGTTCATAAATAATCATAAATTCTATTAGCTTTTTCTACCAACCAGACCAGACAACAGAAATCTTTATGAGAAGTTTCTTAAATAAACCAAATAATTAGGTTATTGAAACTGTCCTTATTATGTTCTACAAGATTAATCTCTTTTTGTTACAATTATTTTTAAAAGACAGGATTAGTCATGTTATATGATGCTCTTTATCTTAATTTTATTTATGAGTCAACACAATATTATAAAATTGTGTTACGTTTGTAATTATGTTTTATAAATAAATAACATTTTTAATAAATAATTCTGTTATATCTTGGCTACAATTATATACTCTCTCTCTCTCTCTCTCTCTCTTTTTTTCTTAAATATGTTCCTTGTCCTTAAATGAGGATCAATTTGAAAGAGCATGGAAAATGAAGTGTTGCCTTCATCACTTTCGAAATCAAAATCCAACCATGTGGTAGGTACATTCCTCATTCTATGATACAATTATTATGCCGTAAAATTTTCTATTTTATTTAACTCTTTTATTGTAATTACAATTTTTTTGCTCTTATTCTCTAACTCTTTGTAACATTACCCAACTTTGTCTTCTATTCTTTTTTTATTTATTTATTATTATTTTTATAAATTAAAAATTATAATAAAATTTTATTGATTATATCATATTCCAAAATATTGAATAAGATATATGAGATAATTATAATGAATGTATCGTATAGCCTTGCCAATGAATATGATTTAAAGGCTACAAACTGAACTAGAAATTAGCACAATTAGGATGGGAGGTATAGAGTGAGTTGAAACAAAATATTGGTAGAAGTTAGAATGTCTTAATTTTTTCAATCAAATATAATTAAGTAAGTGATATATTAGTCAATATTATTGTTTATTTATTGTCTTTGTGCATTGCATGGTTGCGGGACCTTAATGTTATCGAATTGGAGGACCACAGTGTACCTCAGCAAATAATCGAAGTAACGAGATGAGTATTTAAAAATAAAAGAATTTTGTCAAAATTAACTCAATCTAATTTATTGTTGGTCGGTATATAAATATTCAATCTAATGCAGCCCAATTTTTAGATTGGTTCAGCAAATAATAATTTAATCTTGAATTTATTTTTTTTACTTTTACCGTTGAATAAGATAAATAAATTTAATTTTAAAGACATGTTTATGAAAATTTTATTTTTCTCAATTTTAATATCATATATAATAGGTAGAGTGTATTTTTCTTGACAATTAATATTTATAATCACCCTCTAAATTACTTATACTTACAATTACTAAAATTATTTCACAATCATTGTATTTAATTGATTAAATTAGTTTATCATTTCTTTTTTCTAAACTATATAAAATTTAATTTCTTAAATTTATTTAAAATCAACGATTAAATTGTATGTAAAAGCAAGCAAGCAACCTTGCCCTAAGTTATCAAAAATATTGTTGGTATATATATATGTTAGCTAAACTACTGATTTAAAGCATGGTTGTTTAATTAAGTAATGACCTATGATTTCTTTTTCTTGTAAGTTATAACTAATTTTGATCGACTCATCAAAATGTCATGCAATTTAGATTTATTTAATTTCTTTAAAAAATTAGTAGATTGTTGGGTAAACAAAATGATACAGAGTTAATGGTTTATAATGTTAAGTAAGTAAATAAATATAAATTAAATTAAATTAAATTAAAATAAAATTCTCTCAAATTTTAAATATATATATATGCTATATATTCTTTGTAAAGGATTTTTAAGTTTTCATCAATGGTGTAGCTGAAGTACAAGTGAAAACTGGAAAAATACTCCAAACACCAAAGTCATCTATCTGCTTGAAAAGAAACTTGTATATGAGGTCCATTTGAAAATGAAAAACAAGAAAAGAGAGAGAGAAAGAGGTAGGTGGAGGTGGAGGAACAAGAACTCTATTATTAATATAAATTGAATTATTTGTAAGTGAATGGTCAGCAACGTAATGAATGGTTTTGTGTTTTCATTTATGATCTTCAATTCGTAATATACATATAGTGTTTGTTTGTTTTTAAATTAGAATTTAATAATGAAAATTGGATCATATCCCAGAAACAGGAACTAAACTGATTGCTACTGCTCTCAAAGAAAAGAGGAAAATAATAATTGTATTTTTTAATGTAAATTGTTTAAAAAAAAAAAAAAAACCGGCGCATTTCACAAAATGTAATGAACGGGGGATAGGATTCTATAATCTCTTTTATGTATGTTAAATTTGCAATTGGCTTTCAATCGAAGCTGGATTGCTTCCTTAACAGGCTACCTATATATCATGATCATCTTTTTTTTTTATTAGACGAATAACATTTGAGTTATTCAATCGTTTTATTTTAGAAATAGGGTTATGGTTGATCAATTTATAAAACAATTAAAGTATTATTTATTGTTAAAGTTACATGATATTTTTCATTGTAATGATTGAGTTATTTATAAAAAAATTAGAAATTTTGTTTGATATAAATAAAAAGTTATAATTTATTTTTAAAAATATAAAAATCTGGCCACTTAAATGTCATTATTCCATATTTCTATAATTATCATAAATCTATTTTACCGAGTCATTGGAATGAAAGAATAATACACAAAGGAAATGAAATGGGAGGATACATTCGAATAATTGTGTTAACTGTGTCTTGCTTGACACCGACTTCAAAATCTTTTGAATTAACTTATAAACGTAATCAAACAATGCGTCTATCATTTGGTTTCATTCGAGTTTATTTTCAACAAGTGTAAAAAAAATGTCACGAGATTCATGAATCCAATGATATTTTCATTCTTTGTTCACCCCATGATTTTGAAAATTTTCATTAAATGGATAGGGAAAAATATATATATTTATTTTTAAGAATATTATTAAAATATTTATATAAAATTTATAACAATAATATAAGATCGTCACATCATAAAAACAAGATAATTTTTTTTTAATATTTTATTAACATTAATACGTGTTAAATAATTTTTTTTATTTGTGGTTTAAAACATATTTTTAAAATTTAAGGTTCATAATAACATAATAATAAAATTATTAAGAAAGAAATAGTGTTATTGCAATATCTTGTTAATAACATTGTATGTCTATCAATGTTAATAACAACATTACATTATAATTAATATAAATGTTGAATTATTATAAAAAAAATAAAATTTTAAAAAATTAATAATAATTATCGGTAATCTTGAGTAAAATCATTACCCTAACTAATTCTAAATAAAATACGATAAAATTTTACATGTGCTAAAATTATAATTATCACGTTTACCTATTATTTTTTTTATATATACAAATTATATTTTGGTTAAAAATGTGCTTAAAATGTTAATTCTAAGAGCAGCCCCGACTGCGGTTTGACTCCAAATAATTCCTGACCGTTACTGTCTTAACGATGTCGATTAGCATCATTAGTCATAACGGACCTGTCAATCTGTCTGTTTCCACCACGTCATAAGGTCATAATGAAGTTCGGAATTAGACTTTTTACAGAGATGATCTTACTCATCCAGTTGTCGTTCGTCAGTGGCTAGTGGTCCATTCTCAGCACGCTGTTTGGAAACAAGGTAAAAAAAAAAAACCCTCATCACACGCATTACATGATTTTCTTTTTTCAAAAATAATATTCTATGAGATAAAAATAATAGGGATAGATAATAAAATCCCCCACTACTTTTGCAATTTATTTCTCCATAACAAATAGAGAATATGTTTTAACTTTAAATGAGGTGACAAAATATAATATATATTTATATATATCAAAGGATTTGCTTTGCTCCATTAATTGGAGGTCTTTTCAAAAATTTTAATTTATTATATTGATTGCGTAATTGCTCTGTCTACAAAGTTCTTGATTATCAAAATTAAATAATGAAGTTTTTTTTTTATTCCATAATAATAATTATCATAACGATAAAACTTGTAATATTACACTCATTGATGGTAAAAAAGGAGCATTGCACTGACAAACAAATTAAGAGTAATATTTATTGCATATGATTAGTATTTTAATTACATGAAACAAAAAACAAAAGATAACCAACCTCTGATGAGGTGTCCTTTCTATTTTGCTTTATTTCCAACTTTAGTTGTCTATCGAAATGACATATGCATTATAGTATGTTGCCTACCTCAATAATCATAAAGTGTTTTAATAAATCAAGATTTAAAAAAATAATTTTTTTTTAAAAATACAAATAAATCTAAGTAATTTTTAAATTTTTATTCAACTTTTTAAACATTATTAAAGTTTTTAATAAAATATTTGTTGACAAAAATTATTCGCTCAAAATCGATTGTATTAAATTTTGACATGATAGAGACCAAAAAAAATTGATGTCAATTACATACTGTTTTTCATTTTTATTAAACTGTTAGTTAAATGTAAATTATAAATAATAACAATTTAGTCCATAAATTCTTGTAAAATAACAAATGAACCTTAAGCAAAATAAAAAAATAACTAGTCATAAATTAATTTAATATAAATAGACAAAAGATGTTTATATTTATTTTCTTAAAAAAGAGAGGCTGAATTGTTTTTACCCTATTTTACAAATAATAATGATGAAACGAAATAATAATAATAAAAAATTATTATTATTCAATTTATAACTTAAAATTTAAGTAATTGAAAATTATGTTTGTTGAGTTGTAAATTTGAATATTGTTGTTACGTCGACGGATTTACGATAAAGAGGACGATTGGTTGAATACTTTCTTACAAAGTTTCACCTCAAAATCCCTATAAGACAATAACATGTTAAGATTCACGTTGGATAGGGGTTCCAATGGGAAAACTTTGATACTAAATTAGATATAATTAGGAAATATGTGATGAATTTTGGCAAGCCAACCGGAATAGA
>JAVXUL010000009.1:4926589-4946130 GCA_035590515.1 Trichilia minutiflora | reverse complement strand
GATGCTAGGGATGATTTTGTTGTATGGTTGCCTTTTTTACACCATCTTGATTGGTAATTTACTTTGTGATGCACATCATTTTTGCAGGGTAAAACAATAAGATGTTCGCTATCAGAAACTAAAAACAGATTGTTTATTGGTAATGTTCCAAAGAGCTGGACAGAGGATGAGTTCAGAAAAGTCATTGAGGATGTTGGTCCTGGAGTTGAAACCATTGAGCTTATAAAGGTAACATTTTGGATTAGATAATGCTTTTATCTTACAAAGGTAAAGTTGTAACTGCTTATACTGCTTTTTTTAATTGCTGGTTCTGATTACAGGATCCTCAAAATCCTTCTCGTAATAGGGGTTTTGCCTTTGTTTTGTATTACAATAATGCCTGTGCCGATTATTCAAGGCAGAAAATGACTAGTGCAAACTTTAAGCTGGATGGGAATACCCCAACTGTCACATGGGCGGATCCAAAGAGTACACCTGATCATTCTGCTGCTGCTTCCCAGGTAAAGTCAAAAAGAATTTTAACATTCCAAGTCTTTCAAGTTTATCTGAAGTTACTTTCATAAGGGTTCCATAACTTCTTTTTCTCTGTTCTTGATACCAGAGAAATGTCTTCCATATTATTAGTTGATATACTTTCAGAAATTTGAGAGCCTAGTGAATTGTTTGATTTAAGAAATGGACCAGTTGGTCTGCATATCCATATTATGAGGTAGTAGATAGGTCACAAATGCAAGTTCTATGCTGAGATTGTTGGATTTTTTTTTCTTTTTCATTTTGGGGGGATTGAAGAAATACCTGTCTCAACTTCTTCTGTGTATGAGGCCAAATGTTAGACAACTGACATCTGGGAGGTAATTAATTCCTTGTTGAAGGCCTTTGATGATTCAATTTCTGAGGGCTACTTTGGACTGCTTAGAGTTGATGGCAAACTTGAAATGATAATTCTAAAATCAACGGACATATTTAAAAAAAAAATGTTTACCTATCCATTTGTGTAAGGATTGCTCATGACCATATTTTGTTTTTGCTACCTGTTTTGGTGCCAAATAATGGTAAGAAGTTGGTCTAATTGCATGCACTGTTTTGAGATTCCAGGTGAAAGCACTTTATGTGAAAAATATACCTGATAACACTTCTACGGAGAAACTAAAAGAACTATTCCAGCGTCATGGGGAAGTGACAAAAGTGGTTACGCCTCCTGGAAAATCTGGAAAACGTGATTTTGGGTTCATTCATTATGCTGAAAGGTCAAGTGCGTTAAAGGCTGTCAAAGATACTGAGAAATATGAAATTGATGGTAAGGATCTTACCCATATCCCAGGTTTTGTGTTGGCTAACCAAGGAAATGTGAAGACGAACCCGTTTGACCTGACACCAATGTCTTTTGTGGACTGGTTCTTATTCTTATGAAAAAACAGGGATTGCCTGCAATACATCAATTTATTGTTACATATATTTTTGTTTCAAGTTTTTTGTTAAATATATCAACTTTGGTGGTAGACGGTTCAAGATTTTGAGTTTTAAGGTGTCAATTTTTGGGTAAGATATTTCAAGTTTTGCAGTTATAAAATTAAAAAAAAACAAAAAAAAAACAGATGTAACAATACATTGATGCATTGTGTCCAATTCCAAAAAAAAAAAAGTACACAAGTTGTATATTTGCTAATATAAATTCATGCAGGTATTCCAGGTGCCAATAGGAAAAATAGTGTTTGCTTTCTTCCACTTCATATTTGTTTCTCAAAGGAATGCTGTTACTTTGTTACTTTGAAGTTTTCTTTTGCTTGTCAGACTATAATTCCTAGAATAAGAAATTTCATGGACTTGAACTGCAGGCCAAGTATTGGAAGTTGTTCTTGCAAAGCCTCAGACCGATAAAAAACCCGAAGGGGGTTTTCCCTACAGTGCTAGCATTCCTTCAAGTCATTTACCGCATGCTGGGTACGGTGGCTTTGCTGGAGCTCCGTATGGCTCTGTAGGTGCTGGATTCGGCGTTGCCGCTAGTTTCCAGCAGGTATTTGTGTTTATGTGCAATCTTTTCTGCTTTGACAGAGGTTCATCAATCTTTAAAAGTAATCTCATACATTTGCATGTGAGCAGCCCATGATATATGGTAGGGGTCCAATGCCAGCAGGAATGCAAATGGTGCCAATGGTCTTGCCAGATGGTCGAATTGGCTACGTTCTGTAAGTTGCTTTTTGATTTGGTAGTATACAACTATGCATCAATAATCCATGATTGAAGGGGGAACTAATTTGGAAATTCCTTTTGCTATATGGTGATTGTGCAGTCAGCAGCCTGGAGTACAGATGCCACCACCTCGACCACGGAGAGTTGATCGGGGCAATGGTCCTGGTGGACATGGAGGACGAGTTGGAGGTAGTGGCGGTGATGATGGCAACCGCAGCAGAAGATATCGCCCCTACTAGTAGGAGATTGTAGAAACTTGTAGTTTGATTTATGGGGAAATGAGAGCCATCTTAGATGTATGACTGGTTACACCACACAATAATATTTATCCGCCTCACTTTCCTTCACTGCTCTGACTTTCTCTTCTTCAGCCCACTGACTTTGAACTCTTAATATTAATCCAAAATTGGAGTTGTATTCGTTTTATTATTTCCGCAAGTAGAAACTATCAAAATAAGCCACCAATAATTTGAATTTCATATGATTCCCTTATAATAATTAGAATGAGGATATGTTTGTGATTGAAATGCTACAGCTTGTCACTAAACAACAAAGTATAAATGAACAAGAGGGTATTAGACATTAGCCATCAAGCAGTGGAAGTTCCGTGCATTTAGAACTTGCCAGATGATTTATTGTATATGTGTCTGATGCTTGTGTCTGATCTGGGGCCTGGGGTCTTGGCATGCGCAAGAAACAGAATTTTATGCTTTTTGAAAACCCATTTGGGAGAAATCATAAGCAGCTTTGGAAAGCGAACTACTTTTGGTTGGTTGAAATTAGCTTTCGGGATCTGCTTTTTTTCATAAGAATCGTAAGAATTAAGCAAACACAATTATGAGAGACAGGATGATACGGAAACGGTGAACAATATTTTCCACCAGAACGATGTACATCTTTTCTAATTTCCTTTGACATCCCATATGGCAGAAGGGAAAAAAAATAAAAATCAAATGTATGAAGCAAAGTTTTATGCTAAGAATTGATTTTAAAAATATAAATATCTTAAAAAAAATCAATTACATTACGTATTATTTGGTGCAAGGGGCTTAAAGCATTATATTTACTATTTTTTATTTGCATTTAAAATTTTATAATAAATCTAATTTATAGTTTATATTATATTTTTTAATGAAAATTTAAATTTTATTATTTTTAAAAATGTAATAAAAATTTTGGTAGTGGTAAAATACCACGGTATATACCTAAGTTCATCCTTATTTATTAGAATGTATTTTAAAAGAATATTGATGATGTGATATGAACATAAACTCATTTATAACAAAGTGAATAAATAAAGTTATTATATGTGTAATTTGTAAATAAAAATAAATATATAATACGCAATAACAAAATACGCACAGATAAATTGGTATAGATATAATTTTTTTTTATTTTAATGTTATTTATTTTTTAAAATATCATTACTTAAACAAATATTTCTTAAAGTAGTAAAAAATAAATTTTAAAACTCAAAATAATGAAATATGATAAAGTTTCAATTAGTCATAGACCTCACATCTAATGTCAACAAATGAAGAGAAAAAGCAAGGAAAAAAAATCTATAAGGTTTATTATACCAATTGTAAACATTGATTTAAAAATGTTAACCAAAATTTTTAAACAATTAAGTTGGCCCAATTGATAACATTAAATTATTATGAAATTGTGTAGCTTGACTGCTAGATTGCTTCACTCACCATTATCATGAATATTATTATTATTATTAAAATTGAATAAAATAAATCATTTTTAAATGGAAATATTTGTCCACCATTCTAGAGGATGAGCCCATTGTATAAATATGTTACGAGAATAAAGAGAGAGAAGAATCTGTTCATAACTTATAATAACTTCTTCTTGAGAACAGATGTTTCTTAAATAAACCAAAATAATTAGATTACGGAAACTATGCTTATGTGATGTTATACCAAAATAATCTCTTTTTGTACCGCATTGTTTATGTTATAGCAATTTATATTATTATGTGATGCTCTTTATTTTTAATTTTATTTATGAATAAAACATTATAAAATAATGTAATTGTGTTTTCTGAATAAATAATTCGGTTTAGTTATTGGCTACAATTATATCCTTTTTTTGTTTCTTTTTCCCCTAAGATATGTTTCTTGTCCTTAAATGAAGATTAATTTGGAGGAATGTGGAAAATCATTTTCGAAAACAAAATCCAACCATGTGATTGAACCCGTTCGTTGTGATTAGATGTAATTCTTTGTTATGTTACCCAATTTTATATTATTTTTTTATAAATAAAAAATTTATTTATTATATATTATAAAAAAACATTGAATAAATATATGATATAAGAAATGTACTATTATTATAGCTTTGCCCATCATTCCAAGGCTAACCAGCTGAGTATTTTTGATAAAATAATGTAAATAAATATTGTCAAAATTAACTCAATCTAATTTATTGTTGGCCGGTATGTAAATATTCAATCTAATGCTGTTCAATTTTACATAGGTTGAGCAATTAATAATTTAATCTTGAATTTATTTTTTTTTAATTTTTTTGAATTCTCACAATCCCATATTTGAGTTTTCCGAGTTTGTAATTCTAAGAAAATTTACTGTCAATATAAATTAAATTTCACTGTAGTTTTCCATTTTTTCTATTCCTTCCTTGTAAGTTTTGATGAATGATGTAATTGAATTACAAATGAAAATATTCCATCCAAAGATTCCAAACTCCAAAGTGATAATATATGCTTGAAAAGAACCTTTGGATGGTGAATGAGAGAGAAGGATGATCCAAAACTTGAATGATAAGAAAGAAGAAGGATGAGCAATGGTTTTGTGGAAAGAAACCATGGGCGTGGCGTTCCGTTTAATTCACAGCCACATAAACTAAACGAAAAGAAAAGAGGAACATAATAATTCTATTATTTAATGTGAATTATTAAACATATTGAAAAAGAGACGGCATCTATAGTTGCTAAACTGTGCTATGTATATATTAAATTTGCAATTTGCCATTTCTATCCAATCTCTTCACTGCTTACTTAACACGCTATCTATCTAGCTAACATTTTTTTATTAGGCTTAATAACATTGGTTAAATTGGATCTATTGATATCAAATAAGTCTATAACTCTATTAAAAAAAAAATTAAAATTACATCATATATTCTTCATTGTAATGATTCAAACTCAATAATATAAAATTCACTGAGTTACTTTAATAGAATTTAGAAATTTATTACTATAAAATTATTTTTAAAAATATAAAATCTGGGAACTTAAATATAATGATTTCATAAAATAGTTATCATAAGTTTATTGCGGGTAATATAGGAAGGCATTGGAAGGTGCAAATACATGGATACAATTTTGTTTTGGTAGAAAAGAAGAATATCCAAAAGAGATGATATTTGACGATACATTCCAATAAATAGACATATCGTGTCTTTGGTTGTCTAATTTGAAATTTAATTTTATTTATATTTTTACTTTTATTAATTTGACTATGTTTGCATTCTTAGTTCATAATATTAATTTGAAATATTTTATAAATTTATAATATTAATTTTTTATTTATAAAATAAAATATATTTATTTTATTTTATTTATAATTATATACAAATGAATAATCATATTTAAAAAAATCAATTCATATTAATTGGAATAATAAATGAATTGAAGTTGAATTGACTTAAATTCAATTCATTTATTTCAATTGTCATCCTTAATCTCAATCTTGGGATTGGGACGGTATCCCAAAATCAATGGGACTAAGAAAAATAGTGGTAGACTTAATTCTTACCCTCAACATTTACTTTTATAGTTAATATTATTTTCAAATAACACTTATTCACAATAGTACTTTAGTCCATCAGTAAACTTTTCATTAATGATCCCGTAAGAGAGATTATATACCCAACTCATTTTGTACCTATAAACATAAAAAAATGTTGCGACTTAACTCATAAACTTGGACAAAAGATACATAGATGTATCTAATTATCAAATGTGTCACTTTATTTTTCATAAGTGTAAATAAAATGTAATAAGATTCATGAACCCGATGATGTTTTCATTCTCATGCTTTTAATGAATGGATGATTGCTATTTTTATCTAATAAATGAAAAATATGCAACAGTACAAGAATCATTAATACTATTGTTAATACACAAAATTACTTGACTATCAAGCTAACGTGGGTGTAGTGAGATTGACTTCGGATATCTCGCAACGATAGTTTGAACGATTTCTTGTTCTTGCAAGCCTGCGAACATAAACAAACTCAGAGTAATGTTGACTTTTTGGTAAAGAAATTTTGACGTCCAAGTTAGTAGAGGGTGAGGTCATAGTAAGCAAGAAAGGAAGAACAAGAAATTAAATAAAGAAAGGGGTGATTTTTGTTAAGAAAGGTAAAGATGATGAACAATATTTGCTAAGAAGGGTGGAAGTCAAAAATTAAAGTTCTCAAACTCTTTTCTCTTTAGAAACAACTTGCTTTTTAAAAAGCGTCTATCGTATCTTATAAGTTTTCCTGTATAGCCTGTCCGAAAAATAAGGTGATAGATAACTTATGATAGAAAGATGGCACATATTACAAGACTCATTGATTGTCAGATAATTATTGCACTGCACATCCACTGTTGGAATAACTTGCATGTAATAGGTTACTTAACAGGTTGTAATGTCATGTAAATAGTAATAAAGACTAGCCTGTAGCGCTTAACATACATCTTTTATCATCACACTCCTATTTTTAACATTGTTGGTCTATGGTTGCTAAGAATAGGCTAAAAATGGAGGATCTTGACTTAGTAGAAAAAGTCTTGAGGCTCTACTTATGCGCACTTTTAGACATTATTGAAAGTTTTATCTTAAAAGAAAAATATATAGTGCTTCTAAGATCGAATCAAGATTGATGATATCGATAAGACTCTAATCTTTGAAGTATGATACTTGAGTGAATTTGAGCCTCTTACTACATGATATGTATGATGATGTGTCTAGGATAATGACGTAAACAGATTTTCACTATTGTCTATTGGAAGTGATTTCACAGTGATGCCTCGATTTTTAAGTCAAAATTTATAGGAAGCTCATCTGATCACATGGCCAAGTATTTACTTTTGTCATTAGTAACAGATTGATTTTATCGCCAACATATAGTCCCCTTAGTTTTGAACAAAAATTTCTTGACTTTTTTATTTAAAATTGGTCAACCTAATGATGTGGCGATACTCCAATTGATTAGCGTTAGAGTTTTTTAATTAACTGTATAAGAGCCCTAGGGTTTGGGATTTGGCTTAATGGTAATACTACTATTTTTTTGTGGAATCTTTAATGGTGCCATTTACACTTGTCTTTGTGTATTTTCAAGGAGTTGTCTTTAACTTGGTGACTTTCAATGTGGTTTAATCAAAATCACTTGCTCATTAAATACCTCATTAATGTTGATACCAATTTGGCCATTTTAGATCCTTCAATTATGTCAATGGTTGAGATTTGGACCATTCACCTATAAATAGAGCTTTATTCTCTTGTTGACCTTCTACTTTCTTTGCTCTAGCTCTAAAATTCTTCTAGCTTTTTCATACTTCAACTTTTATTCTTCGTAGGTGCATGTTCCTTTAATCTCTAATTTTCAGTTTTGAAATACTATCGCTTGGTAAGTTTTAGTATTAAGTGATTGTAAATTTAATGCATTAGGAATGGTTTCTTATTGTAAATGCGATAAGATAAATGGTGGATGATGTAGGTATATAGGATTTATGTTGATTTAAGGGTAGTTAGTTTGCAAATGAGATAGGATAGATGGTAAGTAGTCTAGGTAAATAGGTTTTTTGTTAATTTGATGGTGATTCGTTTACAGATGAGATGCAATAGATGGGTTTCATTTGTAAATTTTAATCTCTCATGTCTTATTTGTCTTTCTTGCAAAAAAAAAAAATGATACGTGTTGATCCAACAATCCCTTAACTAGAAGGTAGAAGGGAGGTGATGGAGGAAACCTAGTGCTGGTATAAAATCATCTCAATGACTCCTATGAGGTTGATAGATTTGCATTTGTCATGACTGAGGCGAACCTTGTAGCCTATATAGAGCTATTTAAGATCTTAGAGAGCATTGATCTTGGGATTCTTTACTCAAAAGAAGTGTTTCTCTGAGCATGAGAGGTTACCCTAAATGATGAGCATATGTTGTGAGGGGTAAAGCTACCATTTCAACCATACTTTGTCAGAGATTTTAAAGTTTTTGGAATCCTTTAAAAAAATATTGAATAAATATACGATATAAGAAATGTACCCTAAATAATAAATAGAAGGAAGCTCAGGGATTTCTTGTTAGCCGAACATCTTTTTTTGCGTTTAACTTTTTTATCATTCTTGTGACATAATTTTTCACTTCTTTTCTACTTATTATGACTATTACTTCTTTTTCTCTGGTATATTTCTCATTAAGGTACACCCTCATATCTATTAACGCTAGACTAGGCTCAGGCTCGTATTCTTTCACTATATTAAGGTTGTGAAGATTGTAGTATTGTCTCAATTTTGTGTTTCAAAAATTTTGAACGATGTATTTACATTCCTAAGAAAAGCTTTCTTGTGGCTTAGTCTTTCTGTCATTTTTTTTCCATTTTAGGTCGTGATTAATTTTAGCCTTTATCGGTAGGTATTTATGGTTAAAGGCCCCACTGTCATCCCATCTAAGTTGTAGTTGGGCATCTGACTCTCTTTAGTTACAAGAGATGCCATTATTTGCCTTGCGATACATCACCTATGATCTTTTAAGATCCACCTTTTTTATCTTTAGGATCTCATTTTTCAGCATCTTAATTCTGTTGCCAAGGGTTTAGGCCTATTGATTCTTCTTTTGCCTTTGTTCCTTGGCTAACTAGAGCACCTTTCTCCCTTCTCCTGACATTTTAGCCTAGTATGCAAGTGGTGCAAGAGTATTTCTATAGGTACTGCTCTCACTGGAGCTGAAGGTTGCTACTTTTCACATTAGATCCACCGTCTCCACGACATTGTCCTCCTATTCTACGAGTAGCCTACGAGTGTAGCAATTTCTTTTATTTCTTGCCATGACTTCTGAATATAGTGTAGGTGTCTACGTATTAGGATGGTTTCTAAGAACGCTTGACAATTCAGAAAGCGCTCACAATAAACCTTTCTAATTTTTAAAAATTATTGGAAAATGACTTTTTGTTTGTCTTTTTATATATGATGTCAGTTGTTGATGCACAAAATCTATCTAACTATCAAGCTAACATGGATAAAGCGAGGTTAACTTTGGACATTTTATAGCAATGGTTTGAATGATTCCTTGTTCCTGCAAACCTACGAATACAAAGAAGCTTAAAGTAATGTTGGTTTTCAACAAAAAAACTTCGATGCCCAAGTTAGTAAAGGGCGAGATCACAACAAGCAGGAAAGAAAAAACAAGAAACTGAATAAAGAAAGATGATTTTTATTACCATCAAATGTATATGAGAAGAAAGATGAAGATGATGAATAGTAATTACTAAGAAGGATAGAAGTGAAATATTGAAGTTTTTGAACCCCTTTCTCATTGGAATTTTAAAGAGAGACTGTATTGTCTTACAAGTTTTCCTATATTGGCTTTCTGGAGAATATGGTGATGGATAACTTGTGATAGGAATTTAGTATTTACTACAAGACTTATCGACTGTCAGATAATTATTGCATTACATGTTTACTGTTGATAACTTGCGTATAATGGGTTACTTAACGAATTATAGTTTTATGTAAATAGTGATGAGGATTAGCTTACAATGCTTAACATGTTTTTATTACCATTGTACTCCTATTTTTAACATTACTAATTTATGATTGTCAGGAATAAGTTAGAAATGGAGGTTTTTAACTTAACGAATAAAGTCCTAAACCTTGCCTAAGTGTGTTCCTGGTTGTTGCTAAAGATTCTGTCTCAAAGAAAAAATACTCAATGTTCCTAAAATCAGGTCAGGATTGGTGATGTTGACAAAACTCTAATATTAAAAGTATAATACTTGGATGAATTCAAGCTCCTAATTACGTGACACGAACGATGACATATTCAAGATAATAATATGAATGAATGTTCATTACTGCATATTAAAAGTGATTCTATTATAATACCTTAATTTTTAAGTTAAATGTTTATTTCTATCATTAATGTTGACTGATTTTACCTAATAATTATATTCTTAATTTGTTTTTAAAAACAAATTGATTTTACCTTGACGTTTTATTTCATCTTGTAAATAATTTTTGTGGTTCTCATAAAATATTTAGTCAACAACGTTATGCAGTCTAGAATGGAATATTTTATTTTTTGGGTACTTACTATATATTGGCAAAAGTGTTTTTGAAAGAAAAAATAGTAGAAAATATTTTTTAATTTTAAGAATATTATTTAAAATACCGTAATATTAAAGACACAAATATATCCTATATTTTTTATAAAAAAATAGTTATATAAAAAATCTAACAATAATATAACATTACTACAAGTAAAAATAAGATTAAAAATTTAAATATTACATTAGCACATGTTAAACAATACTGTTTTGTTTGTGATTTAAAATATGTTTTTAGAAAGTAGAAAATGGTTGGTCAATAAATTTTATTTTTAATACCAATATAAGAAATGTTTTTTAAAAAATGTCACAAAAATTATATTTGTTGAAAAATCATAAAACTATGAGTAGTGGTACAAAATAAAGGAAATTGGGTAAAGGTAAGATCCATATAGTAGTACTATAAGTTACTACAGCATTTTTATTATATTTTTATAAATAATAGTATTATATATTTAAAATTTTTATTTTAAATAATATGACAATTGAGATTTATATATTGAATATTAATTTTTATAATTATTTATTATATTTTTTTATTTATCAAATGAATAAATGTCATATTAGTTAGAATAAAAATGTAAAATTAAATATTGAGATACTTAACATTGCTCTTTTATACATTAAGAATTATTAAACAAAATAAAAATTATAAAAAATAAAATAAAATATTCTAAAAATACAGAGTACAAGTGATTACAATGTAAGACTACCCCGGAAAACAAACGAGATATTGAACGAAAAAAGTTAGGAGTCAAAGGGGTGTTTGTGAAGGTGTAGTGGTACGAAGTTAAAGTTTTGTGTCTTTGGTTGTATTAATTAGACAGTGGTGTGATATTCATACTTTGTAGGACCACTTTTAAGGGAGACATTTTAACAATCAATAATCACTATGCGTCTACTTCCTTAGTTGTAGCTACTGCGAATTTAAGAAGAAAAAAAAAATCAAAATTTAATATCTATCTTAACAAAAAAAAAATTAAAAAAAATTTTATATAAATTATTGTAAATAAATTAAAATAATAATTATAAATAATATTGAGTAAAATATAACATTAAAAAACTAATTAATTCTAAATAAAATACTATAAAATTTCATATGTTCTAAAATTATAATTATCACATATTTTTATTATTTTTTATCCAAATTATTTTTGATTAAAAATGGGTTTAAAATGTTAATTCTAAGAGCAGCACCCGTTAATTCTGCAATCAGAGATAAACCGTTATTCTCTTAACGATGTATAATAACCATCTCCATCATTAGTCACAACGTACCCGTCAGTCTGTCTGTTTCCACCACGTCATAGTGAGTTCCAACTGTCCATATTCTGTATGCTGACTTAACACGTGGCAAGAATTGACCTCATAACATTACTTGATTTTCTTGTTTTAAAAATTATATTCTATAAAATAAGAATTATGGTGATCATAGAGTACCCCACGTTGTTTGCAGTTTATTATAAAAAAAATTAGAGAATATGTTTTTACTTTAAATAGGGTGAATATCCAAGGAGTTGGATATTTTTTAAATTTTAATTTATTTAAATTTTAATTATTTTTTCACTAATCATGTAATTGTTTTGTCTATAGAATTGGTGATTAATATATTAATGCAGCATGATTAGAAGATGACACGAGAGCTTATGTCAATAGCGACGAACTACATTTTATCCTTCATTAATCAATGTATTCAATTCACATATTAAATTATAAGATAATTCATTATAATATTTATTTATAAGTAGATAGTTAAAGACAATGAAATGGTATAAAAACAAAATATTATAATTTTTAAAGAGAGAAACTATTTGTTAACTTTGTGTAAACTCATCTTATTTTTAAGTTGTTTAAGTGTCTTTGTATGTAATTACTAGTTTCACTATAATGTAAACAAGAATCAATAATTATTTCATTGCCTAATTTTGTAAAAATGATTTCAAAAAGAGATAGAATTTTCTTCAACCATTTTATATTGATTTGAGCGTTGTTTTCAAGTTTTATTGGCTTAAACGTATTATACTCATCAGGATAAATTCAAAGGAGCTAAAAACACCAAAATTCAACATTAAAAATGATTGAAAAATGGAAAAAATAGAAAACCCTCATATGCATGTATCATATGCGCTCAAAGATTAAAGACGCATGAAGTCCGTATGTAACTCGCGTACATTACACATACTAATCGGTTATCTAGCAATTCGGTCCAGTTCATTCTAATCTAAACCTAGTTCATTATAACTTAATTTACTCGCAACCTGATCTGATTTTTAGCTCGATTTAACCTAATTTTGATATGATCTAACCCACTTCTTATCCGATAGCACCTGACCCTATCTAACACTCGGTTTACACAATAATCTAGTCCAATCAAACCCAATCTCGATTTAATCTATTTTTATTTTGGTTGAATCGATCGATTTTCTCAGTTTTGATTTAGGGTTCAAACTAGCTTCAATAGAAGCCAAGTTTGATAGTTTAAGGTTTTTCGACATGTTAAATTGATCTGTGATTTCAGAATTTAGATTTGAGCATTTAAAATTTAAAAATCTTTAAAAGTGCACGAGAAAAGAAAGGTAAAACACTGATTTTGCACTACCTTGACTTACCAATACATTGAAGAAAGGTTAGTTTTACTATTCTTAATTTGTGTGCAAAGAAAACAAGTACTACAAGATAAATCTAAGATTCAAGACCACTTCGACTTACGCGAATACTAAAATATTCGAAAATCGTATATATGAGACAACTATTTAAAGTAAAAAAGATTGTTACGACTTTTGAGTAAGAAAATATAAAGAATCTTAAGAAGTCATATTTACGATCGCATTTAAATAAGTAGGAGATCAAATTATTAAAACCTAATCATCTATAAAATCGAAATTTATATAGTTTTAATTAATTAATTTATTTTGTGTTCTTTTGTATTATGACTAGTAAAATTAATTTTGATTTAACTAAGATAGAAATATTGAGCAATATTAATTATAATATATGACATATAAGAAAATATTTTATGTTATTAAGAAAGAAAAACCCATAAAGACACATTTTTAAGTAAATAGAAGGAGGATAATGAGTTAGTTAAAACAATAATTTTTAGTAACATAAAGATGATATAATAATTTTTTTATATGAGGGATACAATACTGCTAAAAAAATTATAAATGTACTAGATAATAAATATGAGCCAAAATTTAATATATATATTTAATTAAGGTTAATTGAATTTAATAACCTTCTATGAATGACAGTAAATATATAGTAAATCATATTATAAAAATGAAATTACTTGTAAAAGATCTTTCTAATAAGATGTAGGTATCAATAATTCTCAATAGTTTGTTAAGGATATTAGATCATATTATGATCTTAATAATATATAGGTTAATTGATTTGTTTATTGCTCAAGTGAAAAATTATTAATGCATGATCAAAGGATGGTACGAGAGCTTGTGTTCAATGATGACAGACTATATTTTATAGTAAAAGAACACAATTGTTTGTCGAACCATTATATCGAATTCATACATTAAATCGTTCAAAACAACTATTATATTGTTCATCTATAAATAGACAATCAAAGACAATAAAATGACATGAAAACAAAAAACTAGAATTTCTAGTGAGAAAAACTAAGAATTTGTTAACCTTGTGTAAATTCATTTTATCCTTAAGATATTTGGACATTTCTGAATGTAATCACTAGTCTAATAACGGTGTAAACAAAAATCAATTTAATATTGATAATTATTATAAAATCAATCAATATTATCAAAATTAAATTATGAAACTTTTTTGTTTTCTTCAGTAATAATAATTAAAATAACAATAAAACTTTTAATATTACACCGATGATAAAAAAGAGTATCTGTGGATTAATATTTCCATGACAGGAAACAAAAATTAAATCCACATTTTATCACCTATTTAATGAAATGGAACAAAATATAGCCAACCTTTGATCGCTTTTTCTTATATCATGATGCATTTATAATGAAAAATTAAAATTATTAATGATCTAATTATTTATTTGAGATCATGGTTCCTTTCCTTTAAATTATTGCTTAGTTTCAACTTTAGTTGTCTATCGAAATGATATAAGCATTATATATATTATGTGTCATCCTATCAATAATCATACAGTGCATTATATATGAAATACAAATAAATCTAAATAATTTAAAAATTCTTATTAATTTTATTCAACTTTTTAAAAATTATTAGAATATTTAATGAAATCTTTGTTGACAAAAAATTATTCACTCAAAATTACGTATATTAAAGTAATCACTTATATTAAATTTTGACATAATAGAGACAAAAATATTAAATATCAACTATATATTGTTTTCCATTTTTATTTAATTTTTAGTTAAATTTAAATTGTAGATAATAATAATAATAATAATAATAATTTAGTCATAAATTCTTATAAAATAATAAATAAGTCCTTAAGTGAAATAAAAAAAATAACTAGAGTTAGAAATTAATTTAATATAAATAGACAAAATATTTTTATATTTATTTTCTTAGAAGGACGGGATTGAGTTGTTTTTAGAGTTTTTGTAATAAGTACTCTTAGAATGCTTGTTAAAATTTTTATATTTGATAAGTATTGAAATTCATTATTAATTATTATACTAAATATTAAAAAGTTATTAAAAATAATAAATATAAAAATTTTAATAAGTGTTTAATGACACTCGATAGTAAATTTTTTTTAATAAATAATAATTATAAAACGAAATAATAAAAAAAAATCAATTTGTATCTTAAATTTTAAGTTAGGAAAACTAAAATACATTATTTCACATATTAACTATAATTAATTTAAAATATTAATTATTGAGTATTACTTAGAATATATATTTAAATATTTAGTATTACTTAATGAATTTTAGTATTTACTTATGAGTACTTTTAAATCACTTGCTAAAATTTTTATATTTACTATTTATAATAATTTTTATATTTCATACGTAATTAATAATAAATTTTAATATATTAAAAACTATAATTTACTAAATATAGTACCACATTTCCACCACTTCAAAAAAAAGTTTACTGCTGCGAGTACCAGCGTGTCTTTTATACACGTAATCATCCACATCTTGACACGTCACTGGCACAATCCAGGAGAATTTCTAGTACTAAAACTAAAATACAATTGGCTATACAGTATATTTTTGTCGTTTTCCTCTTTTCCCATTTCTGTCTCTCCCTTCAATTGTCTTTTTGTGGTGCATGTTAGACAACAGAACCAAAACTAGGGTGTAATACAAACAGTGACCCCCTGTCAATCTCTTACGTCAAATTGTTTAAACAGTCGCCATCTGATTTTTCTATTTCCGAACATATCCACCGTCCATTTCCTTCTCAAACTCTTAGCTTCATATTCCCTCCTCTCTCGCTCTTCCTCTGTTTCTCGCATTTTATGTGCTATTGTCTACTCACAGCAATAACAAATAACCTAGTTATGGTCAGTCAATCTCCAGGCGGCCAGATCCGATTCCGTGATTTCTCCGACAAAGACCCCCGAATTATGCCACAGTTCTTGGAGTAGATCTCTCCAGAGTTTCGGTTATCTGTCTTTACCCAGTTCGCGAAAATGTTTCGTTTCTTTCTGTAACTGTTTCGTTGATTCTGTTATTCCGATTTTCAGCTTATCGCCGATCCACGAGATATCGGTTTTCGAAATTTTTAATTCACTTAAATTTTGAGGAGTAAATTTTATTTTTCTCGTGGTGAAGTTATAAACAAGAGCGAGTGGTATTTAGTTATGGAGGAGGACAGAAAAGTAAATAAATTGAGCTGTGGGATGTTAGATACAGTGATGGAGTTCGTGATGCCGTATATAGATGATCCGAAGGACCGAGATGCGGTGTCTTTGGTGTGCTGGCGGTGGTACGAGCTGGACGCGTTGACTCGTAAGCACATAACAATAGCTTTATGTTACACGACGACGCCAGAGCGGCTACGACGTCGTTTCAAGCACTTAGAGTCGTTGAAGTTGAAAGGGAAACCAAGGGCGGCGATGTTTAATCTAATACCGGAGGACTGGGGCGGGTACGTGTCGCCGTGGATTAACGAAATCGCCGCGTCTTTTAATTCTTTGAAGTTGCTTCATTTTAGGAGGATGATTGTTTGGGATTCGGATCTGGAGCTTCTGGCCAGGGCGAGAGGAAGGAATCTTCTGGTTTTGAAGCTTGACAAGTGTTCTGGCTTCTCTACGGATGGGCTTCTGCACGTGAGTCGTTCGTGCAGGTGCTTTCTTTTTTTTTTTGGCCCTTTTCCATCCATGAATATCTTCTAGTTTCTAGATTGGGGTAATTAGTTGCTATTGTGATTTCAGTCTTTACTTTAGTATGGTTGGCGATTTCTTTATATATTGTTAATAGAAAATTAATTTATTATAAGGTGTAAAAAAAGAGTCAAGTTGGGTAATTATTATTAACTTCTATTAATTTGGTTGAGACCTGGTTCTCTGTTTAATGTTCAACTTAGTTCAAGTTTTGATTTAATGTTGGTTTAGATCTAGTAGACTCTACATTGACGCTTCTCTGAGTTGTGTAATTTCTCTTATTTCGTTTTTATTTTTCTAATGTTATTCTTTTCTATTTCTGACGAAAAAAATAATCTTTTAGACAATATAGAATGCACTTCGTCCTGGGCGACAGTAAGCGAAAAAAGGAAGATAAATGATTATTTTGTGCTTGTGTTTTGTTTTTATTTATAATGCTAGAGTTTTCTTGACTATTTGGAGATGCTGATTTTTGTCTTAGTTTGTTTGAGATGGTTGGTTAGATGTAATGTTTATTTGTGGAATACTTGTAGCAGCAAGGTGGGTTCTCATTTTGCTTGTTATTTGAGTTGGTTTTAATTTTTTATAGTAGTTTTTATTTTCTTATGAAAACAAAATTACAATGTTACTTGTTGCAGGTAACAAAGTTGTGTGATTTGGGGATTGATGATAGTGTGTGTTCAGTGGGATGGGTACAGCGCAACACACATCTTGCTGTTGGAATTAGCCATGGAAAAGTTCAGGTTAGAGAATATTTTTTGGTTAAACTTTTACAATACATTGGATATTTATAAGATTTTCATTTTATTCATATGATTGGGTTATATATGTTTATTTTGTTTGTGTTTCTGAAGTTTCCTTCTTTTATTATTGTCAAAAGTCTAACTGTTTACTCATTGGCAAGAATTATGTGCTGAAAGAGGGTAATGAGTGAAATAACTTTGAAGGCAATGTATATATCTCTCAAGTTAACCTGTGTGATGTTTAGAAATGCATTTTAGGAATAAGGAGCAATAAATAGTATAAAATAATGTCATGTTCTGTTCATGTCTTGATTAGATTGTACATGTACTGAAACTAGCAACAAATAGGAATTATGTTCTTGCATATTCTTTCTGATAGCATTTTGAGTAGCTGATTCTCTAGTTGCTACTTGCCATATAGATATGGGATCTATCTTGCTGTAAAAGGGAAAGAACCATAGAGGGTCATCGATTACGTGTTGATTACTTTACTAAATGCCCATCAGAAAGGAGTAAATTGTGTTGATTACTTTACTGGTGGTGATAAACCTTATCTGATCACTGGTTCAAATGATCACACTGCTAAGGTTTGAGTCCATGTTTGCTTTTCATTTTGCTATTTTTTAATTGTTGATATATGTTGATTTGGGATCATTAACAATATTTTAAAAGAGCAGGTATGGGACTGTCAAACCAAAATTTGTGTCCAGACTCTTGAACGACATACTCACAATGTCTCTGCAGTATGTTTTCATCCTGAGCTTCCTATTATTATCACAGGTTCTGAGGATGGAACAGTTCGTATTTGGCATGCAACCACTTACAGGTAAATTCTGAGCGTTTATTATCTTACTTTCAAGGTTTACAAATGTGGACTTTGCTTAGCCCTTTCATCTTTCATTTTCTTTTGTTGCACTATTGTGATTTAAATATCTAAACTCACCTCCAAGTGTTAATTGCTTGTAAATCAACTGAATGATGCTATTTTTTTTTCTTGTTCTTATACTTGTTTATATTTCGTTGTGAACTGAAAGAATAATATTACATTTTATGACGTGGGTTTAGATAAAGTTGGCTTATTTTGTCCTCACTCATGTTTGCCTTGTAGTTTTATCTCCTCTACACTTTTTTTCCAGCACTTGTTTAGCATTATTTTATTTTGTTATGCTTTTCATTTAACCTAAGATGAGAGTCATTCATAAATTGTGTGGAATTTCTAAGTTTTAAAACTTTTAGATGAGCAAGGAATTAGAAAAAAATTGTACAAAGAGAAAGATGGTTTGTGGTTAAATGTTGAAATGTATAAACATTAAACTCATTTCTATTAAATCTATATTTCTTTTCTCTTTTTCATTTTCCTCTATGATCCTCAATTTTTTTTCAATGAATTTTTGCAGGCATTATTGACAGAGCTTTAGTTATGCCAGATTGAGTCAATAGGATTCTGCTAACTCCCATTCAATTGATTTTATAACAGGCTTGAGAACACAGAATACTAATGCGTTAGCCATACCATCTTTGTTGTGAAATGCTGGTTTTCAAGAAATGCTTACAATATCGTTCATTAAAGATCAAAACACTGGGTACCATAGCTATTTTTTCCTTACTATTACACAAATACACTTGCTTTTGCATGTGTATTGTGCTGGCAAGTGCCGTAGCAAGGTTATAGTCTTTGAATTGGCCTTGGGTAAAAATTATGAAAAGATGAGAGTTTATCTATATCATCCCTCCAAGGACAAGCATTGAGTAATGAGCCTGATGACTTTAAATATACAGATTTGTAGTCTTCGTTTATTGTGAACAAAGTATAATTATTGATTTTCTAAGGGTGAACAAATATCCTTCCCCGAAACAATTCCTTTGCATTCCTTTGCATTATCGATAATGATATTGATGAGACATTACATTCAAGCTAGCTTGCCTGCTAATATGATTGCATTGCCACAATTTGCATGTTT
>JAVXUL010000009.1:4912407-4926489 GCA_035590515.1 Trichilia minutiflora | reverse complement strand
TAAACGTCTTCTCTCATCAGGTAAGTTTTTCCCTTCTTTGATTTTTCATAGCCTTTCTTTCCCTTGGGAAATGCTGAATATCCTCGTGCGTTTCCTTAATCCAGAATGCCTACATGCTGGACCTCTTCATCAATGACTTTTGAAACGCCCTTGCTGTCAGGAAGCAGGCATTTGACACTATAAAGAAGTTGGAGAAGACGGCCCAGGATATAATCGTGGTCACTCAGGAGCAGGCAGTTAAGGAGAGAGAGGAGCTAACTTCCAAGGTTGCGACCTTTGAGGGGGAAAGGGCTCAATGGCTCAAGGAGAAGGAAGACCTGCAGGGGAAGCTGTCAGCTGTTGAGGCTCAATCTGAGACCTTGAGAGCTGAGAGTGAACTTGCTGAGCAGGCCAGGCAAAGGGTCATCGATGGGTTCAACAAGTTGAATGAACTATATCGGACCCTAAAGAAGGAAGATAATCGCCGAAAGAGGAAGTATTCAATGGTTCTGTTAGAACTGGTGAGGTCGGAGGACAGAACAAATTTTTTAACTGAGGAGCTCTAGGTACTGAAAGAGGTGCACAAGATCCTGCAGAAGGCCTCTGAGGAGCTAAGGAAGAAATTAGAGGAGGTGCCTGCCAACTTGCCAATCGATATAATGAGAGAGTTGATGAAGGTGTGGATTTGACAAGTCGCCTCTTCCTCCAAAAGTACCCAAAATTGGACCTGCACTGATTATTCAACTAGTTGGGCCGCAACATCTCAATGACTTCCGGGATCCATCCTTTAGATGAACCTACTGTGGTCCACGTAGGTGAGGTGGCTTCCAATGATGGGAGACTAGGCGATGAAGTTCCTTCTGTTGAGGCAGAAGGTCTTTCTGAGGCAACCATCAGGGATACTAAACCACTAGTCCCCCAGGATCAGTCGGCACTCCAAGAAGATGCTCCTTCTTCCCGAGCCGTGCAGAATGAAGAGACCCCTTCAGAAAGGGAGGAAGAAAATCCTCCTGCCCCTCAGACGCTGAATGAAAAAGCCCCTCCTGCCTCTAGAGTATAGGTTGATGTACTGGTGGAGATATTAGATTGAAGATGAAAAAGGCCACCCACCAAGTACTTTAAGACTTAGAATATTTTTTGTATTCTTTTATACAACATATACTTGTATCAATTCTTCATGAATGGAAAGAATTTTGTGTTTACTTCTGTGTGTCTCTCAGGCCAATTTTTCTTCTCTACTAATTCTAAAGAGAACTTTAATTATAACCCAAGCACAAATTAGATAAGTAAACATGATCACTGACCGTGCCTTGGGGGTGGTCATAAACATCAGGAGTATATTTGAGGAGCCTTGGAGCTCGATTTCACCCAAAACCCTGGGAGCACCTCAACCAGGGTCAAGGGTCTTTAGGAATCTTTTTATTTGATGAGCCTTAGAGTTTAATTTTGCCCGAAACCCTAGGAGCTTTCTTAACTAGGGCCAGGATTCTTCAATGGCTTTCAGCCATTCGGATCTCTGAAAAATGACTTGGCATCACCAGGGATTACTATGCCTTAACAACAAACCAAGTCTTATACTCTCAGGATGCCTGACTTATATTAAGGATTTATGTAATCCTGGTATGAACAGGACCTGACAGTATCGGGGATTACCGAGCCTAAGTTACAAACTAGTCTTATACTCTCGGGATGCCTGAGTCAGACCTAGGATTTATGCGAACACGACTTGGACAGAATTTTTATCTCTAAAAGGATCTGACAGTGCCAGGGATTATCAGGCCTAAGTCACAAACTAGATCTTATACTCTCGGGATGCCTGAGTCGGACTTAGGATCTATGGGAACCCAGGGCGAGCAGGATTTTTATCTCTAAAAGGATTTGACACTGTTTGGGATTACCGCGCCTAAGTCACAAATTAAGTCTTATACTCTCAAGATGCCTGAGGTGGACCTAGGATTTATACAAACCTAGAGTGGGCAGGATTTTTAATTTTGCTAATGTCAAGGGATTTTACGATTCGTGGCTAATCTTAACACTAAGGGAGACTATCGAGGCGATGAAAATTTCAGGCGATGCTAAGAAGGATTTGAAACATTCCATTTTATTCACATAAGAAAGCGTACATGAGTGTTACAAGTGTGCCCACCTGAGAAGAGGCTATCTTAGGAGCCATACTTTCTCTACATCTATACGCCAACCAGAGGAGAGACTCTCTCAGGGGCCATATTTTTTTCTGCATTCATTCGCCAACCTCAGGAAAGGCTCCCTCAGGGGCCATATTTTTTCCTGCATCCCTGATTTTCATATCTTGGTTGATAGATTATCATTGAGTTAGACCAGCTAGCGTGCTTTAGATCTGGTCACCTAAAGAGAGACTCTCTCAAGGGCCAATTCTTTTTTTGCATCCCCGACTTAGAGGGATAGTTGTTGACTGGTATCTTGGTTGACTGGTACCTTGAGCTGATCTCACGGATCCTTATATGGCATAGCTGTTCTTTTGTGAAATTAGTGAGATGGCCCTTATCTTTTCTTGGGCCTTTTCTCCTTTCATTTTTTTGGGATGTGGTGACGAAAGTCCCCTATTTGTGACATACTCCCAAATTTCTGATAAAGGAGCTTTCAGGAGCATAAATTCTTGAGTAGTTGTCTGCTTAATTCTCCTGGGAGGGAGGATTCCTTACTAGAGGGGGCCTTCGGGTCTTTTGTCTTGACGTGGCTTGGAGAAATAATTCTCCTACTGTCTGCCAGTCCTTTCTGCATTCCTACCGTCGTTCTTGGGGTTTCGATGGCGACTTTTCTTGTCTTTTTGTTGATCATTCTGCAGAGGCCTTCTTCTGCCTGGGGGTGCCTGAGCTTCTTTGGGAGCGCTCATGTTTTGGTTGGTGGTCGCCGTCCCTTTAAACTCATTTTTGAAGATGGTCACCAATTGATTGAAGCTGTGGATGCTGATAGGTAGCAGTTTCTTGTATCAGCGCCTGACTGGTCCTACTAAAGTCAAATAAAAGGGTGGTGACACATTTGTAGTTCTGTTAAGCCCTGTGTCAGCATTGTCTCCCTAAATGTGTTCATGTGTAAAGAGGGATCAGTCTTCCCAGAGTAAGTAGTTAACTGAGGCATGTTGAACTTTTTGGGAAGGCATAATGCCTGTATTCTCTTCGAGAGGGGAGACGTGAAGATAAAGGAGGGATTTCCTCAGTTCTAGGTCCCTCCTCTTGAGCAAGAATGCTCTGCGCTCCGATTTCTCTGCGCTCCGATTTCTTGTATTACCTTTTTTTACATAGTCCTCTACCTCCTTTCTATCGACAGTTGTCGTGACTTTCCTCTCTTAAACATGTTTTTCATTGAGGTAAAGCCTCATGTCAATGGAGGCCAAGTTGTGTTCCCCTTCCCATTTGCTTATCTCTCGATGATATCATCTGGCGTTGTTTTTTTCTTGCTCCTATTCTTCATAAATTTTAAAGGGAGTGCTGACCTCCTGAGGCACTCTCGGTTCATCCGTTAACATTTCTGTTGCTTTGGCCTTCCCCTTTTGTAAGGCTGTCAGCCTGGATGTGGATGTGTATCCATATATTTTTCGAAAGCTCTGAACTTTCTTCTCACGACCTTTTCGGGGGGTTCAGTTCCCCCACTCCTCAGGAGGAAATGACATTCTTTCTTCTCCTGGACAACTGGTCTTTTGACCTTTTCATCCTCTGGGACGACTGGTTCTTTGGCCAACTGTTGTCTGATCTTCAGGAGTTCCCTTTCCAATGCTTCAACCCTACTAGCCAAGAGCCTTTCTGCGCATTCATCCCTAGGCCAGGATCTTTCTTGTGTGAGTGGAGCACTCCGTTCTCCTTGAACAGTGTTTTTTCTAGGGCCTTCATTTCCTTGCGTTCGGTCTGCCATTTGAATTCGTCAAAGCTTTAAAATCACCTTTCTTCTCTCACCAACTGATGCTTCAAGTGGCTTTTTATTAGTACCCCACAAACGGTGCTAGCTATTGAGGCGTGAATTTGAATATGATTATTCCATTGATGGATCTTCATTGAAAAGAGTTGTCGATTAAATCTCTCTTGCAGAACTTCACCTCAAAATCCCTCCAAGACAATAACACGCTAGGAGTCATATTGGGTGAGATTGCCGATAGGAAAACTCTGATGTCTAAGTCAGATACGGTGAGAAAATAGATGGCGAATTTCGATAAGCAAACCGAAGTAGAATGCAAGAAAGAAAGGCTTTTTACCCAATATTGAAACGAGAGAGGAGTGGCAAGAGAGCTGCGTGAGGAGCTGAAATCAAGTTTCGGATCCCTTCTTTGATAGAGGACCCCCCTTTATATAGTGTCTTGATGATGTTAATTAGGTATCGAAAAATGGAAATAATGGGACTTTAGTATCCTTGGTCAATGTGTGACCGTCTTTTATTAATGTTATAGCTGACATTCTTGTCAATTCTAGATCTGTTATTATCACATTGTTTGAGGATGGATGATAGATGGAATAAGCAGCTCCTAATACAGAGTATCTACTCTCATTATAAGACCTGTCATATCAACGGTCATTCTCATTTTTTATTGTGAGGACGCATGAGTGATTGGGGTTTTTTGACTGAAGTTTGCATGTATATCGGTGAAGAGGAGATGCCCTGAGAGGCCCCTATGTCCGCGAGGTCAATTCTGTATTTTTCTGGGGCGTAGATGAGCTTATCTTCAGGTTACACAAACCTACTAAAGTCTCCTATTATTGGTACCTGAGAGTTGTGTTGCGTTTTCAAGAAGTTAGTTCTCTGAGATCTGAAGCGAACTTACTTGAGAGGATGACTCTCGAAAACCTGAGATAAAATTCTCTACGGGATTGATTCCAAAAAACCTGAGACAAAATTTTCTAAAGAGCTAACTCCCATGAATTTGAAATTGAATTTACTTAGAGAGAGTGAAATGCCTTGAAAAAAATGTTACATCTTTTGCTAACGAGATTCTACGTGTCATTTGCATATCTATCCTAATAATATTACTTCTCATATTAATTATTTAGTATATGAAAAAATACGAGACAGAAGAGACTAAATATATAACCTAAAATACAAATGATAAAATACAGGTTTGATAATTTAACAATAACCCGCTACTCCAAACAATATGCGCTGCGGTAAGTGCCAGCGTGTCTTTTGCACACAAACTATACACACACGTCACCGGAAGAATTTCTACTACTAAATTATAATTTCCATTTTTTTAAATAAAATCTCTCCTAATAAATTCCATTTGATTGGCTACACCAGTATATTTTTGTCGTTCCCCTCTTTTCCCATCCCTCACTCTCCCATATTTTGTTTTTTTGAGGCGCATATTAGACGATAGACCCGAAACTAGGATGTGATCCAAACTCGCCCCACTCTCAATATCCTCCTCCTCAGTTTCTCGTCTTTTATGTGCTATTATCTACTCAAGGCAATAACAAATAACTTAGTTACGATCAGACAATCTCCAGTCGGCTAGATCCGATTCCGTGATTTCTCCGGCAAGGACCCCCGAATTATCCCACAGCTGTCGTAGTAGATCTCTCCGGAGTTTCGGTTATCTGCCTTTACTCGATTTGCGAAAATGTTTCGTTTCTTGCTGTAACTGTTTCGTTCATTCTGTTGTTCCATTTTCAGCTTATCAGCCGATCCACAATATATCGGTTTTCAAAATTTTTGATTCACTTAACTTTTGAGGAGTAAAAATTTTATTTTTTTTCCTGAAGTTATAAACAAGAGTACGTGGCGTTTAGTTATGGAGGAGGGCAGAAAAGAAAATAAATTGAGCTGTGGGATGTTAGAGTCAGTCATGGAGTTCGTGATGCCGTATATAGATGACCCAAAGGACCGAGACGCGGTGTCTTTGGTGTGCCGGCGGTTGTACGAGCTGGACGCGTTGACTCGTAAGCATATAACAATAGCTTTATGTTACACGACAACACCAGAGCGGCTACGACGCCGTTTCGGGCACTTGGAGTCGTTGAAGTTGAAAGGGAAGCCGAGGGCAGCGATGTTTAATTTAATACCGGAGGACTGGGGCGGGTACGTATCGCCGTGGATTAAAGAAATCGCTGCGTCGTTTAATTCTTTGAAGTTGCTTCATTTTAGGAGGATGATTGTTGGGGATTCGGATCTGGAGCTTCTGGCCAGGGAGAGAGGAAGGAATCTTCTGGTTTTGAAGCTTGATAAGTGTTCTGGCTTCTCTACCGATGGGCTTCTGCACGTGAGTCGTTCGTGCAGGTAATTACTCTTTATCTTCTAGATTCTTGATTGGTTCAATTAGTTACTATTTGATTTCAGTCTTTACTTTAGTATGGTTAGCGGTCGTTATATATTGTTAATAGAAAATTAATTAATTATAGGTGTAAAAAAAGAGTCAAGTTAGGCAATTATTATTAGCTTCTTTTAATTTGGTTTAGATTCTTTTAATTATAGGTGGAGATCTGATTCTCTGATTAATGTTCAACTTAGTTCAAATTTTGATTTAATGTTGGTTTAGATTTAGTAGACTCTACATTGAAACGTCTCATAGAGTTGTGTGTGATTTCTCTTATTTTGTTTTTGTTTCTCTAATGTTAATTTTTTCTATGTCTAATGTAAGAAATAATCTTTTAGTCAATATAGAATACACATGATCCTTGGCGCGGTAGAAAGTGGAAAAAAGAAGGAATATAATTGATTTTTATGTGCCTGTACTTTGTTTTTACTTGTAATGCTAGCGTTTTCTTGACTATTTGGAACTGTTTTTTTGTCTTAGGTTGTTTGAGATGGTTGGTTAGCTGTAATTAAGAATGATTCATGCAGTTCTGTCTGTGAGTTCTGTTTTATTTTCCTCCAATTATTTGGTTTTGTTGCTCTGCAGGGACCTTAACTTTGTTCATGGCTGTCATCTTTTTATGTTTCGCTGACAAATTTGTGGGGAGGAATAACATTGCGGTTCTTCATGAAATTTATGAGCTCTTTGTCATTGCATGAATTTTAATCCCCCCACATCTCTTGACTTGCACCAGTGTTTTATTACAGCAAATATACCTTTTTGTTTTAAAAAATAAAATCTGGGAAGCTTTGTAAGAGATTAAACATTCAATGAAATTTGTGCATTTGATGAATAGATTACTTGCTTGATTGGGAGAACTGATCAACTTATGCTACTATGGTGTTTTTAGTACCTTTCCTTGTTTATAGAAAGTTTCTTGATTTTTTGAAAAAAATAAGCCAGTTGCTTTTTTGTTGATAGATTTGATTTAGTGGAAGGTTTAGTTTAATCTTCCATTGCATGTGTCTATCGATGCTTGGTATAATTTGCATGTCGTAGGACCTGCAGACATTCGTCATAATGATTCTTATTCTTTCCATTGTTTTAGATCTGTATTGGAGTCCCTAAATTACTTTTGTGCTGTTATGGTAAAGATGAAGGAAATACTCTGTGGATGGTGGAAAATATTATTGTTGTTACATAGTGGAATACTTTCCATCGCAAAGGTTAATCAGCACTGACATTTTGATTAGAAATGTCCAAAACCAGCTGATTGTTGTCACAAATATTTGATTGAATATGCATTCATGTATGTAACAATGAAAGTAGTATTTTTTGGTAAGAAAGAACATGATTTATAAATTTCTCTCAAATTTTATCAGCTGTGTTATTTTGCTTGAAGTGAAGATGCTGTAAACGCAATAAAAGTTTTGTTGTTAATTAAGTGCATCAAAGCACTCTTTGATAATTAGAAAGTGTGTAACAAGAGGATGGTTTTCTTTAAAAATTTTCTTTCTTGGTTCTATTTTTTCTTGTGCAGCAAAATTGGAGCTATTTAGATTTGGCTACATCATACTCAGTCCTATTATCATTTCTGGATTTAGTTTGGAATTCAGTGAAGGTTTGAGAACCAAATTACTACAGAGATGGGAAGTCTGGACATTGGCATAGCATGAGAATGAATATTAATGATTAGTTGACAGGACAAAAACAATAAGAGTAGAAATATGCATTCTTTCTTGTTATTTTATTTTTACTTTAGTGTTGATATTAATAATTGTTGTTTTATTTGCTCAATATGTTTTACTATTATTAACTTTTTAAAGTTGACTTATATTAGCTGATTTTTGTGATTGCTTGACTTTACTAGATGATCCCGGTTGAAGGTTTGGTGTTTTTTTTGTCTTATGTGAGTTATTTCAGATGTAAATAAGGTCATGCATTCATGGTGCTAGTGGTTTTGTGCTCATGTGTGTGTCCTCTACCTTTAGTTGTTATTTTGTCTCCCCTGTTCTTTTCTTTGTTTGATTATGGGGACATGCTCTACTTTGTCATAAATAATTCTCCTATTTGTTTTGGAGTTTTAATCTAGAGAAACTTAGTGATTTTTATTTTTTATTTTTGTGTATGTGTGTCTCCACAGGCAATTAAGAACCTTGTTTTTGGAGGAGAGCTCAATTATTGAGAGAGATGGTGACTGGCTTCATGAGCTTGCTTTAAATAACTCAGTTCTTGAGACATTAAATTTCTATATGACCGATCTTGTCAAAATCAACTTTGAAGACCTTGAAATCATAGCCAGAAATTGCCGGTCCTTAGTTTCTGTAAAAATTAACGACTGCGAACTCTTGGACCTTGTTAATTTCTTTCAGACTGCAACTGCTTTAGAGGAATTTTGTGGGGGCTCCTTCAATGATCAACCAGACAGGTACTCTGCTGTCTCTTTCCCCCCAAAAGTATGTCGTGTGGGTCTATCCTACATGGGGAAGAATGAAATGTCAATAGTGTTCCCTTTTGCATCCATGCTGAAAAAGTTGGATCTTCTCTATGCATTGCTTGACACAGAGGACCATTGTCTGTTAATTCAGCGGTCTCCAAACTTGGAAATTCTTGAGGTAAACTCATAACCTTTCCTGATTGTTTTGTTTTTACTGTTTCTGTGTCTTTGCATACTGATTGCGCGAAAGATACTACTTCTTTGCATACATATAAGCACTTGCTAAATATGCTTCATTTTATCTCCTTGTCTGAAGAGCTATATTCCTCTGAAGTTACGGTGTTCCTTATGTTCTTTTGTTCTGTTGGTTTATATTCTAGATAAGCTTCAAGGTTTAGAAATCAGACTGTTGTTTTGAGCCATTCGAAGAATCAAGCCATGGGTTACTGGTTCAACAGACACCAGAAAAAAGAGTTAAAAAAGAAAGCAGAAAATATGAACAAATGCTCATGATAAATTGAGTGAAAAAGGGAAAGGATACAAGTAATTCAGTCAAAATTTTAGTTTTGCAGGGACTTTGTATTGGGTGATATGGAGTGCTAGTTTCTAATAACTAATTAGGACTTAGGATTTGATGGTTCATTGATTAAATCAGCAAGTCAAATGGTTTACTGGAAAATTGGTTTAAGGTTTAAACTGGGCTCGAATTAGGCCCAGCCAATGGTTCAACCAATGGTCAACAAAGTTAAAACACAGGGAGCAATATAAACTCATTTTTTTACCTACTGTTGAACTGGATTCCTGCAAAATTGTTTTCTGGGATTCTGTAGCTTAAAACTATATTTCTTTCCGATAATTTTATTTGTTTGGCATCTTTCACCTGGATATTAAGATGCTGCTTGTTATACGAAGTTAATAGGGTTGAGGATGATTTTGGAATCGTAATGCAATGCTAAATGCCAAATTCTAATGAATATTTTGGAAAATTATGGGGATGCCTATTTTCTTTTCTGGGTTGGGAACTTAACTGAAATTCTTTGAATGTATTTTTCACATGGGCAGACGAGGAATGTAATTGGGGATAGAGGATTAGAAGTTCTTGCTCAGAGCTGTAAAAGACTAAAGAGGCTTCGGATTGAGCGAGGGGCTGATGAGCAGGGAATGGAGGATGAAGAGGGTCTTGTTTCGCAAAGAGGATTAATTGCTTTGGCTCATGGCTGCTTAGAGCTGGAGTACATAGCGATTTATGTGTCAGATGTTACCAATGCATCTCTAGAATATATTGGTGCTAACTTGAAAAACCTCTGTGATTTTCGCTTAGTTTTGCTCGACCGTGAAGAGAAGATAGCAGATTTGCCACTCGATCTCGGAGTTCGAGCTCTACTGATGGGATGTGAAAAGCTAAGAAGGTTTGGTCTGTATCTTCGACAGGGTGGTTTGACAGATACAGGTCTAAGATATGTTGGTGATTACAGCCAAAATGTGAGATGGATGCTTTTGGGTTGTGTTGGGGAGACTGATGAGGGGATTATAGGATTTTCCAGAGGATGCCCTAATCTGCAAAAATTAGAAATGAGGGGTTGTTGCTTCAGTGAGCGTGCATTGGCTACTGCCGTGATGCAACTGACTTCACTAAGGTACTTATGGGTGCAGGGATATGGAGCATCACAAGATGGTCGTGACCTTTTGAGAATGGTTCGCCCATTTTGGAATATTGAGTTGATTCCTCCTAGACTAGTTTCTGACACCGATCAGCATGGAGAGCCGGTAGTGATTGAGCATCCGGCTCATATACTTGCATATTACTCCCTTGCTGGACAAAGAAAAGATTTTCCAATTACTGTTCGGCCGTTGGTGCCTGAATCCGCATAGAGATGTATATACAACCTCCTCTTCTGAAGCTGCGTCCTTTTCATTCTACCACCACGTTCTGTTAATAAATTTGGCAATTTTTTTCATGTTATGTCGGAGGGTTCAATTTTTATTTTTGATTTCATTCTCATCGTTAGATTGATGGTCTGTAATAAGTTACATGTTTTCTTTATGTAATTTGTAAGCACTTGAACTCTGGTGGGACTGGGATCCTGTCTCATTCCTTTGTACAATTAGCGTAAAAATCTGAGGCCCTGGGTGACTCGTATCAAATGTGCGAGCAAAATTTCCTTGAATTTGTTGTTGTTGGCTTGTTATTTGGGAAAAGACTGACGTTCTTTAATTTCATAAATAAAATAGGAGTGAGTTTAGTTCATTTGACTTCTCGGCAAATTTTGCAACTTCCTAGGCTTTATCACTGGTTGCATGTTTTTCACTCGGGTCCTCATTGATTGCTTTTTCTTTATCTTTTGTATGTCCATGCATTCCCTTCTAAAAAAAATGTGCACAATTTGAAAATCAATACCCGATCTTGGATTCTGCTTTAGTGAAAATGACACTAGAAATCTTTTGCTTAGTGGTTGAGACGGATAATATTCATACTGGCGAGGTCTAAATTATCAATTCCAAAACTTGGTCGCCTCAAAAAATTTTGGGCTTTAGGTGTCCAAAAAAACAGGGATGAAAACCCCGATTTGGCTCAACTATCAAGTAGCAAAGAGAAGAGAGTTATTTTTGATAGAAAGAATTGAGTGGCCATAATCATTTTGGCTTTAAGTACCATCTGCTAGTATTTTTTTTTTTCTATTTTTTTTTGAAGAAAAATTGCCTGCTTTTCCTTGAAAAACATCTGTAACCAGATGATTATCTAATACAAGTTGTGAAACCAATAAATTTTTACATGGAAAGACTGGTTAGTTTTTTGAAGTGATACAAATAGTTTGCTAAACGAATTTTAATCGGGGATCTAATAAAAAATAATTACTGTACATAACTTTTATTAAAAAAAAATCACTATAAAAAATCTTAATAAAAAATATTCAAAACATTTGTTGATGCAAGATAAAATCACGGCGACTCTTTCCGCATGAGTAGATTTTTTCTTCTTCCTGCGGTGATCGAGTTTGTTTGCATGTGTGACTAGACTTAGGGGTGAAACCCAAGCTACCTACGTACCCCCCTTTCTCTCTTTCTTCCCTCTTTTTTACTCTCTCTCTCTCTCTCTCTCTCTCTCTCTGTCTCTGTCCATCGGATCCTCGATACTCCTCGCCTTTGATCTTCTTCCGGTGGATGGGGGATCAAGTCACACGTAGTTCTTTGATGGAACAGGATAGTGATGATATATCAGAGATAGTGAACTGGCAGGTTGCAATGATCAAATGGCGATCCCAGGGACACGTGTTATTGCACGGCTGACGTGTTCAGGGTGACCTGTCGTAAGTTTGGAGGGCTCGGAAAACAGCAACGCTGTTCCTTCTGTTCCTTACCACGTCATCCTCGAGCTCCCGGCTGTTGGTTTTGGCTATAGCATTCGAGACGAATAGACCGTCTGACCATTCTTCCAGAATAACGCCGCATAAGAGAACTTCCTGAATATATACGTATAGTAAACCTGAACTAGAGCATAGAGATAGGCCTTTGTTATTGAATTGGGTCTCAATAAAATTCCCCAACAAAGATAAAACAAACAGATTTTGATTGATTTTTAACGAATTAAATTAGATCAGTTTACAAGTTGATTTGATCCGACCCGACCCGACCCAATAAGCAGTACTAAGTCCTTGTAAGAATACATTAATAAACATTAATTGCTTTTAAGAGATTTATTAAGGTTGTGGGCCGATTGTAATTATTGAGTGAACAGAGGCCATTAATCAACAATGGCATATGACAAGGAGCAACCCCCCTTCCGTTAAATTTTGTATCTACTCTGGTGTGCGTTACAACAAGCTGTTCGTCTTTTTTTTTCCTCCCGACAACCACAATATGCCACGTAATAAAGCTTCCAACTACTTGTCTGTATAAAATTAAAAATGTTGACCCCACGTTCGTCACTAATTTCAACAAGCTATCATCAATTATTAATCACACGGATGACAAATTTCTCTCACACGTATCAAACTTTCTTCAGTGAAAGTTTCAATTTAGCCCCTAATATTTTTAAAATATTTTAATTTACTCATATATTTGATGTCCTGCTGCACACATCCATAAATATTCATTGTTCATCTTTTATCACTTTAACCTTATTGTTTTTCCTTCCCAAATAAAATATATTATTTTATTTAATTTATTGGTAATCATTGGACCCTTCGTAGTATAACATACTTTGGTTTGAAATACTAAATTAGAACAAAAATGACACATAATATTAAGGATATTTGTGAATGTTGTCAAATTAATTGAGTTAAGAGATGTTTTACCAAAAAATTAGGATTAAAGTGAAATTTCACCCATTGATCTTTCTGATTTCATCTCCACCGTCCGATCATCAATTCATAACCAAACAAACGACTCCTAGAGAAAAAGCAATCGCTCGTTTGTCTATTTCTGAAGAGATTAGTGTAACCGTCACCCTATAAATTTAGCGCCTAGTCCTGGCCTTCAACACAATTGACAATGCTTTCTATGCATTACTGCAACAAACACTGTTTCTCTCTCTTTACTTTCTTCCTCTGAAAGGGTACACAGAAGATGTGTGGCGGTGCAATTATTTCCGATTTCGTTGATATAAGGCGTGACCGGAACTTGACGGCGGAGGATCTATGGTCAGAATTTGACACTATTTCTGACCTATTGGGATTGGATTACAGGGGAAAATACCAAGATCACGATAACTTTGCTCAAAAGAATAAGCAACATGAGAAAGGTAACTTCTTTTTTTTAATTCTGGGTTGACTCCAAAGTTTCATTTTTTAAAATGTTTTTTATATTTTTGAAATTGCAATAATCGCATACGACAAAGCTAATTAGGAGCTTTGCTGGATTTGCACGTCAAATTTATTATCTGGGTATTTCGTATTTTGTCAAAAGAATTGCCACCGGAAAAGGGGATAAAGTATTTTCTGGCAACATCTCTTCGAATTTTTTTTTTTTTAGTTGCTCGGATTATAGTCACGAATGAGAAGACTGAAAACACGGTGGAAGTGGAGGTGAAGGCGAAGACTCAGCGAATTCGCAAGAACGTGTACCGAGGAATTCGGCAGAGACCATGGGGAAAGTGGGCGGCTGAGATTAGGGACCCACACAAAGGTGTTAGAGTTTGGCTCGGTACCTACAACACCGCCGAAGAAGCTGCCAGAGCTTACGACGAAGCCGCCAAGCGCATCCGCGGAGACAAGGCTAAGCTTAACTTTTCCCAACCGTCGACCCCACCACCAGCTGAGCCACCAGCTAAGAAACGTTGCATAACCCCTGAGTTGACTCAGACGAGTTTCGAAACCACACCACCACCTCCGCCGCCTCCAGCACCGGCGCCGTACATGGATTTTGGGTATCAAAACGATTTCTACCAACCCAACCCAGTGATGGAGAATGA
>JAVXUL010000009.1:4879624-4890795 GCA_035590515.1 Trichilia minutiflora | reverse complement strand
AGAAGTTTTTTAGGAATCATTGATTTGTTTTCAATGCCGAAGTTTCATACTAAACCAAAGTCTCACCAGTGGATTGTAATGTTATATTGAACAAGGTTTGTGACTCTAACAATCACATTTTCGTCTTCCCTTGCATACAGAGTTGGCCCTGGAAACTTTCCATTGACAGTGACAATGGACTTTGTTGCACAGAGTTTTTTCATGTTTGTCACAACCACCTGCATATATTCACTCTTGTTTAGCAGTTTCACTTCAAATTATTTATGTCTTTCAACTAATGTGGTTAACAAAAACTACGACGAGGTAACATAATGTACTTACAGTGAAATTGTATTGACGAACTGCAGATTCAACAAATGCTGGAATGAATGTCACCAGCAGCATTGCCCGAATCAAATATGCCATCTCTCTTTCTCTTTCTCTCACTCACTCAGACTTTTCTTTGTTTTAAATCAATTATAACTATTTTTGGGAATAATAATATATGCCTCACAAGTTTATAGAAGCAATTAGTCTTTGAAGCAATGTCATTTTACCTCGTTAGGTGAGTGAAAATTGCCAGCCACTTTATTCTTCTTTTCTTGCATGTTATACAACTTAGTAATCTGTGTACATTTGGAAGTAAGCTAGTAAGCTTCTTGCAATCATCTTCAATTGCTTGCTACCTTACCCTATGTGAAAGTTGAAACATTCCATCTGCTTGAAAGTTCAATTGTTTTTTTTTTTATGCATGAATACAGAAATGTAGATTAATTCTTTAGTATTTTATTCTACTTTTCATCAAACTACGCAAAGATCACATTAACTTTCAAAATGGCATGACTTTCTTAAGAAACTGACCTGTTCATTCTTGTATTTAATTGATTTGATAAAAAATAATATGATTGTCATTTTCAATTAGTAATATGTTGCAATGTGGACTTCCAAAGCTTCTGCTACTCTTCCAGAAGAGAAGAAATACTATTTCTAGCGCAATGTATGGCGGCATATTCTGGTGGTTGGTAATGGTCTATGTATATATGTTTGATGTTAATGTAAAACAGAATTTTATAGTTGGGAAATGGATGGACTTGACAATCAGCGGGTTCAGCCGTCTAGAAGTTTAAAGAATATTAGATATGGGGTGTATAGTAACAGCTCAACTATTTCAAATCACACATCTTTTTCACCTTGTTTTTCAAATTAAACGCGTTTTTCATTAGATGATTCACCTTGCGAATGTAAAGTCCTCTCTCTCTAGCAGGCGCCAAAATACCAACCGCTTTAATTGAATTGACCGGTTTCTTATCGATTGCCAGAAATGCTTGATTTGGCATCTTGTTTCTTGTGTTTGCTGGACAGAGGACGCTAGAGAATCCTCCCTCTAGTATATTCATCAACAAAATTTTCCAGTATTTTACAGGTTAGCTTAGGACATATTAAATTGCTGAACAGCAAAACACTGATCCCACAGTGCAAGATTATTTCATTTGAATTACTTTGGCTCAAAAGATACTATAACATGTTAACATCTTCTTGTTGGGTATGTTTTGTTAACCGTTAAAATTGCAATAACGGAGATTGTTACTTTCTCTATGAAATCATAATAGAGTTACCTGTCTGAGACATTGCAGAACTTGGTGACATTAATCACCAAGTTAATTCAGTGAGGAACACAGGCAGTATTGCTTTTATACCCGCAATAGACTAGTTGAATGTACCAGCACAAGAACAATTGAGGTGTAGTACACTTATTGACAATTATTTATTTATTTACGGGACATTAATCACTGTAATAAGAAAGAAAGACGCTGCAACTTAATATAGGAACTAAGACAGCCCAACAAAAAACAAGTACCACGTTCTTAAACCCTTTTTGCTGTTGCTTCTATGGCACCGTTAACTTATTTATGGAAGATTTATACAGAAATCCTAGATAATCTATAATGCTGTCCTCAGAGGCACCTTCTACTGGGTCTATCTCGAATGACCAGCTAAACGAGTGTTGAATCATTCCCGTAATCAACGAGTTTTAATGTATTTACAGATCCACATAAACCTACATTACTTGCTTCCATTTTGTAAACATAACTATGTGATGATGAGTTCATCAGAGAAAAGTCTTTCCTTGATCCATGACCTTTCCCCATCTTGTAGAGGAAACATGAACCCGGAGTAGATTCAGTAATAGATGAACGCGGTAAACCTCACATATACTTCATATAAATTTGAAGAGAAGAGAAAGATAATTCATTTGCAATTTAAAGTTTCAGTGCAGAGTAGATACCATTTTAACCTTTTCCTTGCTTAGTACTCGGCAGTTCTGTGACTCGACAATAGACGTCAGCTTGCAAAGAATTCGACTTGAACGAAAGAGTATGCTATTCTTAAGCTTAACTGTATCTTACATTTGCAAAGCATGCCATGAAGTTTCTTATAGGAAGACAATCATTGTTTTCTGCGAAGGAATCTTAGGTAACAATGTGAGCTTTGTCATATTCCCTCGGAAGCCATGGCAAACCTTCCATTGAAGATAATTCCTAGGCCTGTGAAAATTTTTATGAATAATTTGATCATTGCTTGTGTACTTCATGATCGTTACAATAGCATATATACAGAATGCTTGGCTAAACTAGGAAGCAATACAAACAACGGAAAGAACTCATATTTTGCTGTACATCAATCTGTAGTTAACATTAGCCAAATATAGCAACTCCATGTATGTTAAGGCAAACCATTTAATCTGATACAATCAGGGGACATGATCTGCAATATACCAATCTCGTACAACCAGGATCGTGATATGCAATAGCCTGCTTTGGTATTTTCATTATTTAAAAGTTGAAACAGATAATAGGGATTTGCTAATTATTTATTTATTTCATTTTGTTTCTCTATATAATGTTCAAATAGAAGAGTGTTCATTCAGGAAGCAATTGTTGTAAAGTACCGTAATGCGGTATAATTCAAACATGCCTTGGACCTTTGAGACGAGCAAAAACTTAGAATATTTCAAGCCAAAGTGAATATCAGCGAAAATTTCTGCCTGGATTTATCTAATAACAGAAATTTCGACCTTGTAATTCTATATTGACAGCCTAAAGCTCTTTGCATATGAGGAAAAAAAACTACATGAAAGACAACATTATCACTTAAGCAGCTGCTCCAACTGGAACTCCACCCTTGAGCCTTGAGGATCCATATAGAGTTTCTTCGAAACGGATAATTTCGTTCTTGGAGCCATAAGCAACTTGTGTTCTTTCGTCAAGATTGTTGATTATTTTGTCTAGCACTGATATTTTGCCATCACTACTGTAACCTCCAGCTTTCTCAATCAAGAATCCCAACGGAGCTACCTCAAATAACAGCCTCAATTTGGCTTTTGAAGATGGAGATGTCACATTAGTGAAGACACCCTTTTCTTTAACAATAATCTGCAAATGAGGAGACTCACTTAAGCTAACTGAAAATGCCATTATTAAATTTTCCTAGGGAAATATAAAGTTCGGCAATTTTGTTAAGACCTGGTTGACATCTGGCACCATTCCTCCGGTGTATCTCAATGTGTATTTCTCTTTTACATAGTAGTTGACCAACTGCAGTGTAATAAAGGCAACAGTAAATCATGGCAGATTATTCAGTGATTAATGACGCAATGTCTCCCTCCCAGCAACACATGAAAAAGTAAAACAGAGTTATGCATACCCTGTCATATTCAGGGTTGTCATATGTGGCTCTCAAATTTCCGGGGGAGAACATTTTTCCTTCACCAATCTCATTTGTGTCTTTGACATGTTGCCATTTTCCTGAGTAATTTTATAGGAACCAGTGGTTAAGAGAGAGAGAGGGAGATTCAGGCTTCCAATTTTCTGATCTATTACTAAGTTCAATACCAATTAGATTGATGCAGACAAACCTTCATCAAGAAGAAGGAATTCATGTGTTCCAGGAACATCCTTGAGCGCAAGAACATATGTGGTTCGTGGACCGTAAATTCCCATGGCTGCGGCAACTTGATCTTTACCTTTCACCCCGGTTAATTTGTCACCAGGCCACACCCCAAATATGGTGCCTACTGTAAAATTGGTGTCGACAATGCTAGATCCGTCAAGTGGATCAAAAGCAACACTGAATCCACCTGTACAAATTGCCATGATCTCATAAGCATGTTTTAGTTATACATCAAAAATATTGATGAGCTATTTCATTATTTGAATCCTTAAATGAATTATAAGATATGCAGACCTTCAACCGGGCCTCCCATGTCTTGGAGCTCCGGTACTTCTTCAGAGCAAGCATATTTGCAGAAGTGCGAATAAGTCAAGGCCTGGGCATCAAAACTCAGCTAAATTAGTTTGAATATAAATTCCGAAATAGGAGGATTAAGAGGAAAGTCATGAAAAGTGGTCTCAACTTGAGCATGACATTGATTATTTTCATGCTTCAGATTGATTATTTTCATGCTTCAGATTTTGTCTTTGTTCATCAAACACAAGAGGTTTCACAGCAGACCTAGTATAAAAATCAACCAGCTAAGAGGGTTAAATAATTATCATTTTGGCTGCCAAAATAAAAACGTCTCACCATTAAATTTTCCCCTGCATCTCCATACCATTATAGATCATAGGAGATCACATGTCCTTGATTAACTTCTTTTTCACTTAAGATTGGAATTCAGAAACCAGTCTTCGTTAATACACGGATTACACATACTCGCACAACATTGTAATAAGGATTGAAAATCATTATCGTCAAGTCTTACCTCAAACAGAAGCTTGTTAGCAAGCATATCGACAGCAAGCTGCTCATCTCCAAAAGAATTGACACAAGCTGTTCCTCCACAGGAAGATGTCCTGACCTTAAAAGCAATAGTCCTTAATGCTTCTCCCATGCACATCATCAACCTAATCAATCCCTTGTCTGGGGTTGCCTTAGTAAGAAACTCTTCCTACAATCACAAAACCTCATTTTAAGAAATATTTATCCAACTTATAAATGCTTTTATGAAATAAACCAACACTACGACATATTTTGTTGTGCTTACCAAGCTGTCGCCAATCTCACACCTAGTCAGAAGAGAAGAGTACTTTGCCTTTGAAACTTTCACTGCTGCTACCGGCACCACTCTAAGCGGCTCCCCAAATATCGAGCTAGATTTCAGACTCTGCATAAATTTACACGCAAACCCTTAAACACCCTTAAACAGCATATCATGAACATTTCCCAAAAAAAAAATATAGCTTCAGAAAGCTTGAGCATGGTGATTTAGCTAGCGTGCATGAAAATGTGTGGCAATAAATTTTGTACCCTGGAGCTGAAAGACGGAGAAATGGAAGCTGGAGACACTAGAGGAGAAGAAGGCTGAGAAGAAACACCAGGGAGAACAATCCCACGAGCATAGCACGAAATACCAGTCTCCATTTTCCAAAGCTCTAGCCAGCAGAATCAATATTTTCAGTTTGTTAACGATGGTTTTTTTTTCAGGTCATGGTTAACGCGGGTAGCTGCGGATAAGCTGTTAACGTTGTTATGCCACGTGGAGGCTTCTGACTAGATAGACTTTCCACATGGGAAATGGGGTGAGGTAATTGACATCGCTCATTAATTTGTGGCTATGATCCTATAAATTAAGAATGAAGTTATGAGTTTTCAACTTGAATGAACGAACGAATATGATAGCCAACAATTTTTCTGTTTCAAATATGTCATTGTCTTTCTTTCCCTTTTTGGGGGTGGCGGTAGGGGTAGGGGTCTGCAACGTATGCATTTATTCTATTGTTTGTTGTGCCATGAGATACAGTTGTCCTTACAATCTAACAACTTAGAGGATCAGGGTATGCAGTTTCTTGGAAAAATAACAAAGAAAATTTAGCAGCAATTTTGTTTGGGTATGTAAGAGGTATCATGGGTATAACCATATTTAAATTGAGAACGCTCCAAATTCACATCGAATAAGATTAGGAGGGAACTAATGGCATTATTAGAATTTTTTCTTTTTTTTTTCTATTTTTTTTTTGTTTGTTTGTAACACGAAACTTTTCATATTTAGTCATTACTATGACGTCTAATCACATACAAAAATAGGTATCTATTTTCGCAAAGTCTGTAATCGTAGATCATATAATCCTACCCTTAATCACTAGGCGCGTATGCAAGGACCATCCGTAATAGTATTAAATACAAAAATAAATCAAGACCTCCACCTTAACGCGTTAGTCGAATAATGTGATGATTCGAACTCATGACACTGAACACAGTATTCTAAACCCTTACCAATACAACCACCCAATCTAATGTAACTAATGGCATTAGCATCCCCAATTCAATTCTTCCTTTCTATCTTATGTATGTATATAAATTATATTTGGGTGTAAAAGATAGATATTCTTACAAAATAGAAATTTCAACTTTATATAGATATTGGATTAAAAATTATTTCTCTTTTGTCATTTTCTTTTTCTTATTCATCTTGAATCAAAGTTCATATTAGGTCCAATTATTTAAATGTCTATTACTCAACTAATTGAAACGTTAACTTTATTTATTTATTTATTCTGTGTTAAAAAGGAAAAAGAAAAGAAAACTTTAAACCTTTGACTTCTAATCAAAAATCAGTTTTTGTTATTTTTTTTATTTGAGTCCTAAAATCTCGAAAAAGCATCATTCCATTACGCCCAGTTATGTTTGGGCTTCGGCTTTTACTTTAGATTGGCATTATGCTTAAAATGTATCCAAACCTGAACAAGAAAGCGAGCCGAATTTAGTGAATTTGGGTTTAGCAACTCGGGTTTAAACTTTAAACCGTGAAAATGAAATACGAGAAAGAGCACGGGAAATTGATAAAAATGATTTTATTTTGACAAGTAATCTTAAAAATGATCTGATTTAAAAAATATTTTTAAATTTAACTAAAAAATTTTTTAAACTATTTTATCCTTCAAAATTGAACAAAACCAAGTTATCTTTGTCTCTTTGATTTTATTTTTCAAATATAACAAATCAAACCTATATTTTATGTTTTTTCGACCATGGATCTAACTAGATGACTATATAATATGTGAGTTTTTGATCTTTTTTCATTTTATATTTAACCAAAAATTGGAGTATTGATCAATATGTGTAATGGGTGTTATGTGATAATTTAAATATTAAAAAAAATGATAATAAGATTTAGATATTGTGTGATGATTTAAATGTATGAAAAATGATAATATGATTTATATATTTTTGATGAGTCAATTTTTTAGTCGAAAATAGTTCGTAAAAAAAAATGAATGTTGTCAAAATTTGTTATCAAATAAAGTTATGTCTATTATTGAGAGTGATTAATTTCAATAGTTGAGAAATTAAGTTCGAGAGAATAGAAAATAATAGATTTTGATAATGATTTCGAGAGTGTAGAATATAATTTTAATTTCAAGAGTCAAAACTTAAAGTGAAGTATGATGATATAAATTGATTTCGAATGTAAGTATAAATTAATATCAAGAGTAACAAATATTTAATTTGAAAATGACAATTATATTTATTTTAAAAATATTAAGTGTTAAACTCGAGAGTGATGTTTTACTGGATTTAATAGTAATAATACAGATAATCCATTTTGAGGGTGAAACAATGACATTCGAGGGTGAGAATTTTGTATTTTCAAGGGTAAGAATACGTTGATTTCAAGAGAGAGAATTTAACAAGCTTTTAAAGTTTATTTATTTATTTATCATGTGGTGTATGTGTGCGCGTGTATATATATATATATATATATATATATATATATATATATATATTCAACCTTCTTTAATACGTATTTTTTGTTTTTTGTTTATTTTATAGGTTCATGAGTATTCACAAGAGAGTGGGGCATACTTCATAGTATAACACAGTTTTTTTAAGTGACAAATGTTGATAAATCTCAAAACCCAATTTTTGAGAAGGCACTAAAAATTGTGAAACTAGAAGTTGAACCTAATAAAAAAACTCATTGAGATGGATTCAAAAATGATGAAAAAATAATAACTGATAATTGTTGTAAAGGAGCAAGCATCGCAAATACCCTTCTCGTTCTCATGGTATTTGCAACGTTGATTCTTTTGTAATAATTATCAGCTCTTATTTAACAGTAAATCAATTAATTTCTACTTAGAGATAATATTTAATCGATCACTAATATAACAACAACATAAAGAAGTAAGAGCTAATAATTATTACAAAGAAGCCGACGCTACAATACCATGATAACAAGAAGGGCATTTGTAATGCTAGTTCCTTTGCAATAATTATCAGTTATTGCTTCTTCGCCATCTTCGAATCCATCTCAATGAGCTTTTTCATCAGTTTATCCTGTGGTTCCACCATTTTTAATGTCTTCTCGGATGTTGAATTTTTTCTCTTGAGCATATGTCACTTAAAAAAAATTATATTATGCCATTTAAAAATAGATCATATGCAGGATTGAGTTTTGACATTGACATATCATTGTGTTATAATCTTGAATAAATAATATTAAATTTATAATCCTATAACCATCAATTATATTATATTATAATATTACTACCTTTTCTATTAAAGTTTGAAAGTATAATGGTAATATTATTTTTCTATTATTGCATGGGTAGCGAAAAAGATTGATTTTTATAATAAAAAAAAGATTTTCATCAAAATAAATAAACATTCAAACGTCGACATTTTTTATTAATATGAATTTTATAATTACAGCTTCTCACTTAATTGATGAATTTAACAATTTTATTTCCTTCTTCACCTTATTCAGCATTATTCCACAATCGAAAAAAGCATCTATAGAATTTCGATCAATAGTATCACTTTCGTGATCATAACATTCATAAGTACTCGGGATAATACCTACATTACCAATACGTCAAACTTGTTTAAATCTTAAGAAAAATAGAATTGGAATATAATATAATATGAAAAGAAAGAAAGATTCTCTCTTTATATTTTGTGAACTCAAATATCAAGAACCTCATTGTGTTCATTGGATTCCCTTGTTGACCCTTTTTTTTTTTTTACTATAAGGTATATGAAACTTTTAAAAAAAACAAAATAAATTAAAAGATAATTTTGAAGTTGATGAACTTCTTTTGAGTAGTAAGAATAATGTGATTGATTGAAGACAGTTGATGTGGATTCAGTCAAGAGAGATTATATATTATTGATATTGATTTAAAAGATGAGCAATGTTTGAGGGTAAGGGGGGTATTAAAAGAATTATATTAGATGATAGTGAGAGAATTGTATTGGATGACAATAAAGATGAGTTGGAGTTTGTAAGTGATGAGGATGGATTGGGTTCAAAAAAGAGTGAAAATGATGATTTAAATTTTACCGATAGTAATGATGAAGAGATGGAAAAGGGACGTGATGATTTGCATATTATTGATGTCAATGATGTAGAGAGAGAAATTATTGAGCAATGGAGAATGATAATAAACGTTTGTAGAGAGGGTGTGAAAAAATGTGAGAAAATTAAGAAAATAAAGAAGAAAAAGAAAATTTGTAAAATATTATTAATGATAATATTTAAAGAATTCTTATCAATTCTATTTTAAACATTGAAGAAAATCTTTTAAAAGATTCTTTATCTTTGAGATTTGAGATTTTAGAAAAACAGATAAATGATTTGACGTATTAAGACATTTTTTTCATTACAGTTTATATGTGAAATTAAGGAGTCACCATCACCAGAGAAATTAAAATATGAGAAAAAAATGATCATCACTAAAGCTGAGATGGAATTTGCTCACAAAATTACCCTCTATGTATGCTATCTCTAGTAACTTTGCGAGCAATTTTCATCTCAGCTTTAGTGATAGTCATTTTCTTTCCCATATTTTGATTTTTCTGATGGTGGTGATTCCTCAATTCTACACGTAAACTACAATAGAAAAGATGTCTCAGTGCACCATTCTATTTCTCTGTTATTCTAAAATCTTAGATCTTAAAGATAAAAAATATTTTGAAAGATTTTCTTTTATATTCAAAATAAAATCAATAAGATTCTTTTAAATATTATGATCAATAATATTTTTACTAGTTTGCTTTTTCTTCTTTAACTTTTTCAATTTCTCTATATTTTTCTCACGCCATCTTCGCAAACATTTATTATTATTCTCCATCTCCTCGATAATTTTTCTCTCTTCATTATCGACATCAATAATATATAAATCATCATTGTCACCTTTTTCATCTCTTCATCATTGCCATAAATAAAATTTAAATTATCATCTTCACTCTTGCCTAAACCGAAGTCATCCTTATCATCTACAAACACCAACTCATCTTCACTATCATCTAATACAATTCTTTTACTATTATTCAATACAATTCTCATGATATCTCTTGTCCTCAAACACTGCTCGTCTTCAAAACCGACATCAATAATATACAATCTCCCTTAACTGAATCCGCATCAACCGTCTTCGATCAATCACATTATCCTTACTACTTAAAACAAATCATCAACTGTAAAACCACTTTTTTATTGATTTTTGTTTTTTCTAATTTTATGCATTTTACATTTAAAAGAGAGGTTAGATGGGAAGAAATACGACGTGTAATGTCTGCAAAAAAAGATAATCAACACAAAGTCAAAACCAAGAATAAAAATAATTTAATATCATAATAAAAAGTAAAAGAAATTTTGATAATATATAACATAATATGATAAAAATTAATGAGAAAATGGCATTAATCAATATCACTTGATCATTTTCGATATATGTAACTTGATCACTTCTAAAACACAGTTACCTTATCACTCTCGAAAATAATTATTAATATTTTATATCACTATGAAAAATAGTAAACATATAACTCTAAAAAATAGAATAATTCTAACAATCGAATTCCATTATTAAATTTATGTTTATTTTATTCTTGAATTTTATTACACTATCACTTATTACTGTTAAAAACAATGCATTTCTAATTATCATACTCATTCTCGAAAATAATTGAATTTTACACTTTTGATTTTACTTTTGACAAGAGTTCTTAGAAAAAAATCTAAAATATAACTCTCGAAAATTAATTCATTTCATATTCGAATTTAACATTTATTACTTTTGAATTTATTCTCAAATAAGTATCTGAATGATTGGTTGTCGAATCCGTCAAAAATAAAAATACCAACTCAGTCCTAAAAATAGATTTATAGATAGTGATGAGTGGGATCG
>JAVXUL010000009.1:4864651-4879524 GCA_035590515.1 Trichilia minutiflora | reverse complement strand
CAGTTGATCTTAGGGCATTAGGTGTTAAGACACCCCTACGAGCCTCTTTAGGAGATGAATGTTTATTTCTTCTTCTTATTCTTTTTTTTTTTTTTTTTTAAATTTCTGGGGTTGGGGGTAGGGTTCTGCATATGTATGTAGTTATTCTATTGTTTGTTGTGCCAATAAGTTGAGATGCAGTTAAGGTGTTGTCATTAAGAGGATATGTAATTGATAATTTAGTTATGAAAACATGGTGTTGGAAAAATTGATTTTAACAAATAAAATTATAGTGAAAAAAATTTGTTTTATATGTTCATGGTTAGAATATTATGTTATTGTAAAATTAATGATCTGCAACTTTTTCTTTTTGTTATCCTCAAAATTAGAGGTCCATAAATTTTAATTGATCTAATTATTTAATTTATATAATTTAAATTGATTTAAAAATTTATGAATTAATTTATAAATTAAAATTTGATAATCCATAATTTACTAATTAGATTAAAGATTGAATTAAATTTAATTTGTTATTCTGTATTAAATATAATCGATTTTAATATTATAAATTATTTTCACATAAATATAAAAGAATATTGTTTTGTATTGTTAGTTTTATTTTTTTATTTTATTTTTAATTGATTTTTTCTTTTTACTGAGATATATTAAAAAATAGTTAAATAATAATTAATTAAGGAAAGTTGAATAGTAAGACAGAAATAATTATTTCAATATAAAAAAATATTTGATATATTATGCATTGATTAATTTATTTATATAATAGATTATTTTTTTACTCTTTTTAGGAACATATTTTTTAAAAATAAATTTATCATTTTAATTTACTTTCTAAATTTTTTTCTTTACACAAAATTTTCAGCAAAAATACTTTCTCAGTAATATATAGAAATTGTAATATTTTTATTATTTATTTCATTTGTTTATTTATTGTATTACTTATTTATATCATTTATTTTTAACTTAAAATTATATAATAATATTATTAAGTATTTTTAAATATATATTTAGATCTAAATCTAATCCAATCTAAACCAATTAAATATTTAAACCTAAATTTTGAATTCTATTTTTAAATTTAAATTAAAAATTCAATCCGTAAAACCAATTCAATTCAATCCATTATACATTATTTGAATTTGATTGAATTATGATATGCTTATAAATTATATTAAATTACCTTAAGCATAATTTATAATGTGCGAATTAGATTAAAATTTTATTTCAATACAATCTAATTTGTAAATGTCTATCTCGGATCAAAATCTTCTAATAAATAAAATATTTTCAAAATTTGTGCACATATGATCGTATTTTATTTTATATACAAACTATTATATTTTTATCTTAAAAAGGAGCGTACAGTTATTTTACACAAAATTGCACATTTATAGGCACTTATTAAGATTTGAGAAGTACTTAAATGGGTTAGAAAAAAGGTTTGTAAACTCATGAAGCTTTCCAACTCCAACTTAGGAAAACTCAAATCTAATTATCACATAATCTATTTAGTTTTCTAAATTAACTCTAATTTATTGTACTAAAAATCTAGCGTTACACTCCACTCCAGTGATTCCTATTAACAAAATAAAAACTCATTTAATTAAATTTGGACTTAATCTGAAAACAACCAATAACTCTTGATCCTCCATTTGATGCTTATAATTAAAATTAAGTTCATCGTAAATGTCATATCTTTTTAATTATTTATTTACCCCAAGTCAGTGAATATTATAATAATTATCTTAATATTTAAAAAAAAAATTTAATTGCCTAACACATAAATCACATATTTTATAAATAAGAACTAAATAATATAGACTCAAATTATATATAAAATAAAATTTTATTAAATAAAAAACAATGTTATTACATTATATACTTTTCAGTGTATAAACAACAACACTAACTCTAACAAATAAATATAATCATATTAAATTAAATTAAGAACACTTCTAATTCCCTTCTAATAAAATTAAAAGCGAACTAATGTCATACCCAATTCAATTCCTCCCTTTTATTTTTTAAAAGTGTTTGATTTAATATATTTAAAAAAAAGTATATGTGTGTGTAAAAGATATATATTTTTACAAAATAGAAATTTCCACTTCAGATAAATATTGGATTAGGTTATTTCTCTCTTTTTAATTTTTTTTTTTCCATGTTGATTTTGAGTCAAAGTTCATATTAGGTCCAATTATTTAAATGCCTATTACTCAACTAATTGAAGCTTTAAATGTTTTTTTTTGTTTCAAAGACAAGCTTTAACTTCTTTTTCTATTTACGCTGATATTTGAAAAAATGAAAAAACTCTTAACCTTCGGCTTCTAATCAAAAATCCGTTTTCGTTATTTTTTTAATTTGAGTCCTAAAATCTCATTAAATCAAAATTCCATTTAGGCCCAACCATGTTTGGGCTTCAGCTTCAATTTTTTGATTTACAATGAGCTTGAAGTGTATGTAAATCTGAACATGAAAACGACCCGAATCAAGAGAATTCGGGCTCAGCAATTGGGGTTTAAACTTTAAACACTGAAAATGAACCTAGACTAGAGGAAAAGCACCGCGAAGTACTGTAAACCCTGGAATCTGCTCGAGCAATTTCATAATAAGCTTAACTTCTATTGATTCATGGAGTTTGTTGCCGCTTCTAGGGTTTTAGGCGACAACAATTTGCTTTGTTTTAGCCCTAAGTCGACAACAACAACTAGGAGATATCAAAATCCCATAAACCAAATTAGCTCATATCAGCATCGTCAACATCAATTGTCTAACGCCTGTTTTCAGCTATCGAAAACATTTTCACGCAGAGAAATCACTCACAAGAAGGTTACTTTACTTTATTTCTTGTTTCAATTGTTCAGAGTGCAGTAGTTTTAGTTTGATATTTTTGAGTAACCAGAGTGGACAGTGGATTTTTTTATCTTTCGTTAATTTATTGAGTAACCAGAGTGGACATGAAATCTGGAGAAAATTTTTGTTTTCATCACGTTTGATTTTGTCGAATTTGATACATATGGTGATAACTATGCTTTAATCTTTTGTGAGTGATGAAGATTAGTTTTTGAGCCAAAGTTTTATCTGTTTTTGACGTGATTTTTGTGGAATTTGATATTTTTTAGGGGCTAAACATGAGTACAGATGATTCTCGGGAGTTGGAGCTGTCAAGTTTAACTGCATTGTCACCATTGGATGGTCGATATTGGGGCAGAGTTAAGGACTTGGCTCCTTATATGAGTGAATATGGGCTTATCTTCTTTCGGGTTCTTGTTGAGGTACTCTTTCAATCAAAATTATTTGTTCTATGGTTATGTTCCGAGTTGTTAAATGCACTTCTGATCGTGATAGAGTAGCCACTTTTATTGTTGTTAGTTCGTGTACATTAAATATGAATTCTGTTCAGTAAATTTTATTGTAAACGTCTCAAAGAATGGGCCACTGAATTGCATTTTATCGTGGTTCACTAACATCCTTCTTTTACCGTGAACCAATAATACTTCTTTCCTAGCCTGAAACTTTATATTATTGCAAAGGGATTTTAAATATAGAAACTCTATGCCAGATCAAATGGTTGCTGAAGCTTTCACAAATTCCTGAAGTTACAGAGGTCCCAAGGTTTAGTGAGGAAGCTAAAGCTTATTTGCAAAGGCTGATTGATGGATTTAGCATGGATGATGCCTTGGAAGTGAAAAACATTGAGAAAGTGACAAACCACGATGTAAAAGCAGTGGAATACTTCTTGAAACAGAAATTCCAATCACAGCCAGAAATTTTTAAGGTTGGAATTAGCATAATTGGATCCTTTGGACTTTGAAATGGCCTTTTTTTGTCTTATTTAAAGGAATTTGTGTTTATTGCTTTCTCTCCTTCTGTCTGTCACACTCATATTACAGGTGCTTGAATTTTTTCATTTTGCTTGCACATCAGAGGACATCAACAATCTTGCCCACGCATTGATGCTGAAAGAAGCAATAAACAAGGTCATGTTTCCAGTAATGGATAAATTGATAAAGGCATTATGTGACATGGCTAAGGATAACGCACACATTCCCATGCTCTCTCGCACCCATGGTCAGGTAATACTCCGTTTGTGTTCATATAACTGTTAATGTATACTAATCTTTGAGGTTCAATGATTTTGATTCATGCTATACTGTCCAGATGTTGTAGTTGATGTAGACCTCTACATATTGTATAAAAAGTTAAATTATACCGAAGAAATTTTAAACTCTTCTCTCTATGTTGTGTGAAAGACACTGGACATGCTTATCTGCAAGCTTGTCTAGTTTATCTTATAGTGTCAATATTCTAAGTTGATTTTAGATTCTCTTTCATCCATCACAAATGTTGCACCCACAGTTCATAATAAAGTTTTCGTTGCCGATCTACAGCCAGCTTCCCCAACAACTTTGGGAAAGGAATTGTCAGTTTTTGCTGTTAGGTTAAGCCGAGAAAGGCATGAAATTTCTCGAGTTGCTATAATGGGGAAATTTGCCGGTGCAGTTGGAAATTACAATGCACATCTTTCTGCATATCCGGATGTTAACTGGCCTCAAATTGCCGAAGAGTTTGTGAATTCTCTAGGATTGAGTTTTAATCCCTATGTTACTCAGGTATATTTTCTGCACATTTCTTCTATTTTTCTTTTACCTTCTGTGCAATTGCAAGATCATAAGTCACTAGTTGAAGTACTCACCTTAACTAATTCTTATATGGACATGCAAAGTAATATCGTTTTCAATGGAGAAACTTGTCAGGAGGTAATTTCTACTGGTTTTGCAGATTGAGACACATGACTACATGGCAAAACTTTTTTATACATTTATCAGGTTCAACAATATATTGGTTGATTTTGATAGAGATGTGTGGGGCTACATATCTTTGGCCTACTTTAAGCAGGTAAGCTTTTGTGATGGAAATTCCCATAGTTTTAGTAGTGATTGTTTCCATTCTTCTTCCGCTCACTTATACAATAGATCATTAACTTTCACAAAATTGAAGCAGATAACCAAGGCTGGTGAGATTGGGTCTTCAACTATGCCTCACAAAGTTAATCCTATTGATTTTGAAAATAGTGAAGGTAATCTTGGAAAGGCTAATGAAGATTTATCTTTCTTGAGCATGAAGCTGCCTATTTCACGTTGGCAGGTGAGACTTAGTTATGTTTTACTTTTAATAACTTATCTCTTTAGACCTTTGCCTATGCTATAGTTGCTTCTTTGACTTCCTTGGGGTCTTAACTTCAAGCACGACCTACAGAGCTTTAATGATTAGAGTGGCAAAAACATTGCGTGCAAAAACCTCTATCTGTTTCTATGTCATGCATGAATATAGATTATAGAATATAGCAGCTAAGTAAGGGAACGCCTTATATTTGCAATAATAGACTTCTTATGTATGCAGCGGGACTTGACTGATTCAACAGTGTTGAGGAATATGGGTGGAGGATTGGGACATTCTCTACTTGCCTACAAAAGTGCACTACAAGGAATAGGAAAGCTTCAGGTATGCAAAATAATATAGTTGTTAATCTGGATGCTGCTACTCAAAATGTATTATTGGCAGTTGTTTTGTGATGTGTTTGTGTGATACCAGAGTGACAAATGGCTATTTGAAGGCTGGTTTATCTATAAACATACTATTGTCATGCATTGGTTATTCCCTATTGTTCTAGTAACCTGAGCACAATTTATTTAACCCACAGAGCCAGGACTTCCATGTTCAACTTGCCATTTTTATTGTTTAAGCTGAAAGCTTATATTGCTTTTCCATTGGTATATTTAAAAAAAATCCTTTCTTTCCATTGTTAGATTAATGAAGCTTGCTTGAGTGATGATTTGAATCATGCGTGGGAGGTGCTTGCTGAACCAATACAGACAGTATGTATCTTCTATTTTTATGCATCTGGTTCTTTGGTGGCATGGTTGTATTTATCAGCACAATGAATACCTATTCTCCTTTCTTTCCCTTTTGAAATCTGGTCACAAATGACAGTTAGGGAATTTGGTAACCTCTATGTAGGTTATGCGGAGATATGGTGTTCCAGAGCCTTATGAGAAGCTAAAAGAGCTAACCAGGGGAAAGACAGTTACGAAAGAAAGTATAAGAGAATTCATCTTAGGCTTAGAATTACCTGAAGAAGCAAAGGTCAATCTTCTGAAGTTGACGCCCCACAACTATGTTGGAGCAGCCACTAAATTGGCTAGAAATGTCGATGTGGCAGTGAATTTGGTGAATCCAACGAAGGTTTCAGAATTGCATCATTGAATGGCTGCTCAAGAAGCGCAATTGAGGATTGTTTGTCCACACAATGAATATATTTGCAAGAGAATGTGATCGTAATTGAAATGACTACAGCACATACACCAACACTGATTTGAGTTCGTTGTTTGAGAGCAATCGTTTAGCGAATTAAATTATATAATTCTTTGTGCTTGTTTAATTCTCTTGATTTGGTAATATGAAATTATTGGAAACCAATCGCTGTCATGTAGCCAAAGCATGCCGTTGCAGTTGCAGGTACCTTAGATCAATTCTATTGTGCTATCCATATCTCGATCTTTACCTTGAATTTGACACTCTCTAATGAGCACAATCTTTTTAATTACGCATAATTAAACATACCTGTAGATTAATTGGTAATATTTTTTAAAATAATATAAAAATTTTGACTTTCCAATTTTGCTCTTTATGAGTTAAAATTTAAACTTATGCATGATTATAGATCAAATCAATAATGTTAGGCGCTTAAATTTTTGGTACAAATTAATGTTATAATTTAATGTTATTGTTATATATTTATATAATTTATTTTTTATTATTTTAAAAATATTTTTATTTAAAATATTAAATAACAGTATCACTATCAAATTAATTTATACGTACATTATTCATATCAAAATTTGGTTTCTAAATTTTAAAAAGAAATCCATACTTCTAACGTTTACAATTCTTTTCAAATTCAAATATCAATAAACAAATTTCTCTGAGTTCATTAAATAAACTCAGCATGTCGTGTCCTTGGCCAGTGTTATATCAATCACTTTGCAATATAAAATTTAAAATATTTTATACAAAAGTTTAAAGCAATATAAAATTTAAAATATTTTCGATAAAAATTAAAATACCTAACAAAAAATTAAAAACAAAAATCACGTACCAATATATCCATCTCCAATCCACGACTTGTTTTCAGGAATTTACTTGCTGGAGTGTGATAAAAGATGCCAACAACAAGCAGTATCGCAAGGAATAATGAAGAAAGCATGTGAGAAATTTTGTTTTTGGACAGAATTACCCTCTGATTTCATTTTAAATACCAAAATCTCACCGGTTGATTTTGCGTTCTTGCTTCTAGTTTGTGGCACTTCCAATCTCGTCCTATCATCGTGATGGGAGCAAAAGGAACCTTCCCCCCTCGAAAGACAATGACAATTATTACACTATCCATGTTCTGTCCGGTAGGAATCTAGTAGGTATTCTTCTTATCTCTTGCCAATTTGTTCCACATATCGCCAATCTGCATGCTTTGAGATTATGAGCAAAATAAGAAATCGTTGCACTGATTGTTGGAATTCGACTGGTTAGTTTTCGTTTCTTTTTGTATTATTATTATTTAAGGACGAGTCGCTGCTCTTTTATTTTTTGGTTGATGGATTTTTGTACTCATGTGCTGAGAAGTCTGACGATCCAGACGATGAAATCACATGACAATTTCTGATCATACATGATCTGTTGAATTTTTGTTGATCCAGTTCACATTTCGTATTCATTCTATGAAATTCGTGTTTTCTTGAAGTTGCGATCCAAATGAAAATGGTTCTTGATTTAATGTTTTCTAAATTTAATACGATAGGTAAAGAAGTTGAGATGAGAATCATGAGATGCTTGTGATGGTTCTTAGCATGGTAGATGAATCTTCTTGCACGTTTTAATTTTTGTAGAGGATCTCTTTGAATTGCTAAATTGATCCTATATCCTGTAAGGCAAAATGAGATTCTTACGAGTATTTAAATTTTGTGGTCAGGTGACCCTTCTATCATCAGGAAGGGATCTTTAGAATTCCATAGCTTTTTACTGAGCTGGTAATTACTCGTTAGATTTCAACCATGTCAGCTTACGCTCATCAAATGGAGCGGGAGTTCTCCGCTCAGAGTCTCTCGAGCAGAGGAGGTTCCGGTATGCTAGACCTCTTTAACTTCACTTTTTGGGCAGGCGTTATTGTCTGATAAATATGCACACAAGCATTCTCAGTAATGGGAAAGTTATCAAAATGCTTTACATGGTGGGTGGCGAGGGCTATTTAGAAAAGAGAGAATTATCTTTGAATTCTAAATTAATGGAATGATTAGTTGTAGCTATTACATCGTTGATTCTGGGTTTGAAAACTTCAAATTTCATTATCAGAGAGTAATTTCTGCAATTAAGTTGTTATATTTCTTTCAATATCATACTATTTTCGGGAAGAATATGTAGTGTGCTTCTCAAGATTTTTTAATGGTTTCGGTTGTTTTGAATTCAAAGCATAAATGATTGGCTACTGCAATATCTATGCTCCCCCTCATCTGCTACCTGTCAGCATTTTAAAGCTAATTCCCATTAGAAGCTAGAATGTTAGTCTTGCTGTTTTCTCTTGGGCAGATATGGGAAGCCAATATGTGGTTGAGTCGGGGTTCTACATGACGACTTTTGCTGCAGCGATTTTCATTGGTGGTCTTATAACTGTGGGGGTTCTGTTAGTAACCTTATTGATTACCTTGGCAGCAATGTTGCAATCTTGTCAAAGTAGGAGTTCAGGGATTGTTGAGATGGTGAAATCTAGTGATGATTACAGTTTTTGCAAGATATTTGCTCTATATGCAGAGCTTAACAGCTTGGGGCCAGATGACTTCCCTGCAATTTGCAAGGGTCTTGCCGTCCAATACATCAAAGGAGGACAATATGCTAGAGATCTGAATTTTTCTTTACATCTCGCTGAAACCTACTTCAATACTATTAGGCCATCATATGATGGTCTAGATGTAGTTTTGATAGATATAGATGATATCATCACTTCAACTCCCCCATACACCAACCTGTTAATAGACCGGTAATTATCTTGTAACTTATTAACATATTTTATTGTAAAATTCCCTTCTCATGTCTATTGTATGATTAAAATAATAAATAAAGACTCTATGTCATTTTTGAGTGTCGGAATGTGTGACCATTCCTACGCACAAATCGGTTTTTCTCAATTTCTTGTTTAGTGAAAGTGCACTAATTGTTTCTTTACATACTCATTTTGACCTATCTGAACTTAAAATTGAAGTTATTCAATGAGACTTCTTTCTCTTTTTCATATATTTATTTTTCACTCAAGAAATAGTATTATTTGGAAGTATTCTGCTTTCTTGCTATCCCACGTGTGCTTATAAGTTACAAGCCAGCACAAAAAGGAATTCTGATAAAGCACCTACTTGACCAATGTGGCTGTAGTGATTACATCGGAGAGGCCAAACATTTGAAGCATGTGCTTGCAATGAAATTATTCATGAAACTTAAAGTCAGCGGATGGCCTGTGATTCTTTTATCTAGAAAGCCTGAGGGGCAACGAAATGCCACCACAGAACTCCTTATTTCAGCTGGTTACAGAGGTTGGTCTTCATTGATTATGAGGTATTATTATGACACACTTTTTGTTCATATTCTTTTTGAAACTTCATATATTTATTCTAGTCTAGACTTTCTATCCTTGCATCCAGTCAATTCTTCAATCATTAGGAGATGCTGGTCTGCAATTTTGATGGTTCTAGAGGGGGATTGATGTTTCGCTATTTTGTGTAGCATATGTTTTCAAAAAGTTTAGATTTTGATCATCTTCATATGTGGCGAGGTTGTGTATGAAGTTTGGGGTACAGTTAGCCAGGATAATTCTAGGTTGCACTCATTGCAATGTCAACACCACTTGAGTTCTCCTAACTGTGGAACATGCCAGCCAATCTATTAGAAATATCGTGGATATTCAATGATACTCTGGACTATTTTGATATGGTATCTTCTAGATTCGTTGGTTGATTGCAGTTTACCTTCTTTGGGGGAACCCTTGTATAGCTTAGACGGCTATCCATTAATACTATAGTCTTGAATATTTTTTAAAATGGTTTGCAATCTTGCAGGTTGGAGACTGAAATACAAATGGATAACCTAGAATACCTGTCTAGACAAAGTACAATTATGCAAAAAGAAGGTTTCTGCATAACTGGTTTGATTAGCAGCCAGATGGATGCTGTAACTGGTCAATTTTTAGCAAAGCGTGTTTTCAGACTTCCGAACCCTTTATTTTACAATTTTGAGAATCACGTTGATAACACAAAAGTATCATAATAGATGACGTTCCTACGTGGCATTGGCATCATTGATTTCTTCAGTGTGGAAAGGCATCGTTGTGACATGAAGTTACAGAGTGGCATTGGCACCATTAGTATCTCTGTGTATTAATAATTCGTTGAGCTTCCATTATAGTATGTATCCATGTTGAGTCATTGCAGACTATTCTGTTGTATATAATTTACATGTAGAAAGGGTGTGATCGACAACACAATCTTTTGTAAGATTTCTGCTACAGAAATGTGTATATCTGTCACTATTATTTTGTAACACTGGTGATTATCTTCTTCTCCAGCGTTCCTATTCAAGTTCTATCATGCAGTTAACAGTCATGCTGTTCATCTTCTTCTTGTTCTAAGTTGAAACTGCTAATTTGATAGAAAAGTCAGTTAACTGCATCATGTAGTCAATGAGATGTCAAAAATTAGTGGATTGCATGCAATGCAAATACATTTTGCAACCACGTCTACTTTACACATATCAAAGAATTTCTTAATTTAAAGGTAGACTAAATGATTGCAGCCGCTACAACCATGCAATCCTCACACTAGACTCCTTCAATTCAAGGAAAATTTCCATATATTCTTTCTTCAGGAATAAATCTAATGCAAACAAATACAGGATACTTCCTTGTTCTACCTCTTTCATACCATCAAGGCACTGAATGCATTCCCCGATAGTGTAATTGGGTTTGCCTTTTGTCGACTGAAACGTTACAGAACTCCTTTGAATCGTCACAGCACTTCCTGGTTCAACATCATAAAGATGCTCAGTTTTCTCCATCCAATTTTGCTGTGCCTAGTTCATCTAAATGCAAGCGTGATGTGGTAGGAATGTCATTAAGCCGACTCCTCTTCTTATCTAACCGTGTTGTGACTTGCTCACGAGATGAGGTAGAACCATCATTATTCCCCCTACACTGAATATCTACCTCTCCAGTATTCATTGTCCCACCAAAGATGATTTTTAGTTTGTCAATGACGTAGCGGTGAATGAAAGTATAGAAAAGTAAAATAAGACAAAGCATTTAGTAAATTTACTTACTTATGTTTATTTTTCTTTTTAAATTTATATTTATATTTTTTTGTATTTTATTTTAGTTTAAATTTAAAGACAAATTTACTTTAATTATTCTTAAGTTTAACCTTAATTTATTGATATAAAATGGGTTCTAATATTAAGATTTAGGACAAAAAAATTAATTATTGTTTTAAAGAACTTTTACTTGAATAATAGATTTTTTTCCTAAATTTTAGGACTTTCAAATTTCAATCTTGTGTTGCACTTATATAAACATGTTACACGCTGCGTCGGTTTGGTATCAGAGCGAGAACGTATAATCCTAAAATCATGACAGATGAAGTAAGAAGTAATCGTTCTAATGTCGGTGAATAAAGAATCCAGGCGCTGATAAGGTTAGAGTGAAAATTTGAGAGATTTATTATTGTAGTAGAGAAAAAATTTGCTACTATTGGAGAAAACCTAGACTTAATTCGAGAAAACCTAAATACTCTTCGAGTGGACGTAAATAGGAAAACTGAAATCGCAAGTGATGGGATCTGAAGATGGCCCGTGATCGACCTGTCGAGAGATGTAAATATATAGTTCGTAGGCTTTTGACCTACAATATTGATTCGGAAGACAAAAATGAAGAATACACCCAATATGTGGGTAAGCAAGAACTTCCAAGGAACGTTACAGGTCATGGACATAGAGAATATGGTGGAGGAATTGGAGATTATCAAGCCACTAATTGGGAGGCAAGAATATCTCCTAAAAATAGACTTACTTTTGATGGTTGTTTAGATATTGGGAAAATTTTAAATTGATTATAAAAAATAGATAAGTTCTTTGATTATATGAATATTCTAGAAGAGCGTAGGGTTAAATTGATAGCCTCTAGATTAAAAGACAGGACAACCGTATGGTGGGATAGATTACAACAATCTACGAGTAGATGTGATATTGTATGAAATAATTGATGAGGGTCAGATTTTTACCAGATGATTATGAACAATGCAATATCAAAAGTGTAGCCAAGAATAAAAATTTGTGCATGATTATACATCAAAATTTTTAATATTAGTAGAGAGGAATGAATTGAATAATCGAAGGAACAATAAGTTACTAGATACTTAGAGGGATTGAAACCTAGGCTAAGGGATCGGATTAGAGTCCAAATGGTTAAAAATATAACAGAGATTACGAATTTCGCATTAAAGACCAAAGCTATTATAAGAGAGAGGAGTAATAAGATTTCCAATTTTCGAAGAAATTTTTCTGGCACCTATTCTGAGGGAATACCAAGTAAGATTCCACAAGAGAGGAGTAAGGCCGAGTAGAGAAAAAGAATGAAATGATTATTGATAAGAAAGTGGTAAATGAAGCATGTAATACGAAGCTACCAGAAAGAGAGTTGTTAAAGAGTCATTCGCACCTAAACACAAAACCTTTATGCTAAGCTCGCACTATAAGTATGCTTTAAATCCAACTAACTAAGGCATAAATCCCACGAGTTTCCTTTGAAACGAAATGTGAATTTAGTGGAGTAAGGCGAGAAAAATGACTTAGAGGAGGTATTATGTGAGCCTGACAATGATGATGATGATGATGATGGTGGATATGAGGAAGAAGAGCATGAACAAGTTTATGTAGTGTGATAGATGATGCTAACACCGAAGCAAGAAGAGATAAATCAATAACATAAGTTATTTCGCATAAAGTGTTGAATTGAAGCCTAAATCTTTGATGTCATCATTGATAGTAGAAGTCAAGAAAATATCATTGGGTGAGAAGTGATTAGGAGATTGAATTTAAAGGTGGAGAAGCACTCAAACCCATACTTAATTGGGTGGATTAAATCTGGTGGAGATATTAGAGTCACGAAAAGATACAAAGTACCATTTTTCATCGAGAGGTATCAGGTATCAAGATAAAGTATATTGTGATGTTGTTGACATGGATGCTTGTCATATGTTACTTGGGAGACCTTGATAATTTGAAACCGATGCCAAATATTTGGGAAAAAATAATACGTATCAATTGCACTATAGAGGTGTTCGTTATACCTTGATACCATTTATTAAGAAGACAAAATCTAAAGCAATTAAAGCGGAGGACAAAACTTTCTTGACAGTTACTTCATCGGGAAAGGAGTTTCAATATGAGTTAAAAGAAACCTAGAAGATTTATTTAATGATTGTAAAAGGTCAATATCAAGAGAAGGAGATAAAATTTTTTTATTTCCTCAAACCTTTATTAGCTGAGTTTGAAGAGATCACACCGAAGGTCCTATCGAATGGTTTACCACCAATAAGAGATATCCAATATCACATAGATTTGGTACCAGGAGTAAGTTTATCAAATCTATCCTATTACCGTATAAGTCCCCAAAAGAACGGGATACTAAAGGAGAAGGTAGAAGAATTATTAAAGAAGGGACTTATTCGTGAGAGTATGAGTCCATATGCCATGCTAGCATTATTAACACCAAAGAAGAATGAGAGTTAACGCATGTGTGTGGATAGTCAAGCTATTAACAAGATCACCATTGGATGCAAGTTTTTAATCTTGAGATTGGATGATATACTAAATCAATTACATGGAATGACATTGTTTTTCAAAATTGACCTACGAAACGATATCATCAAATTCGCATTAGACTTGAGGATGAATAAAAAACGACTTTCAAAACGAGGGATGGCTTATATGAGTGGCTAGTGTACAGTTTGGGTTGAGCAAACTGCCAAGTATTTTTATGTAATTTATAAATCAAGTGCTCAAACCATTCATTGAAAGATTTGTTATATATTTCGACGATATTCTTATCTATAGTAAAACCACGTATGAGCATTTGAATTACTTGAATGAGATGTTGAGAGAAAATAAATTATTTTTAAATCTCAAAAAATGTAGTTTTATGATAAATAGACTACTATTTTTGGGATATGTGATTAGCACCAAGGGAATTCAAATTGATGAGAAAAAAATTTGAGCAATTCGTGAGTGACTGACATCGAAAAATGTGAGTGAGGTGAAAAGTTTTCATAAATTAGCCACATTTTATAGGCAATTTATTCGAGATTTTAGTAGCATTATGGCGTTAATTACTGAGCATTTGAAAAAAGAAAAATTCAATTAGGGAAGAGAAGTCGAGGTTAGCTTTGCTTTGACTAAAGAGAAACTTTGTACGGCATCATTATTAGCCTTGCCAAGTTTTAAAAAGTTATTTGAGGTAAAGCACGATGCGTGTGAGATAAATATTGGGGTAGTATTATCTTAAGAGAAATTGTCCGTTACTTATTTTAGTGAGAAGCTTAGTAATGGTTGACAACAATGGTCAACATATGACAAGGAATTCTATACGATTATATGGAATTGAGACATTGGGAGCACTATCTCAGAGGCAAAGAGTTTGTTTTATACTCCGACTGAAACGACCCGTACCTCACCCCGAGGGTATAATTGTCAATTTTACTTATTTCGTACATTCTATGGCATTCATTCAT